>SNQJ01S0085714.1:1136-34213 GCA_010110895.2 Picea sitchensis | reverse complement strand
GATTATGTCAAACAATGTTGGAAAGTCGATAGTTGGAGGTTAATACTGGGCCTATTCTTATTCGAGTTTAAGAAATAAATATTGGATGTGGATGGCTAGAATCATTGTGCATATTCTATTTTGTTTTAAAAGGAAAAGGGGTTAGCATTGGAACATGAAAGATTGTGGCTCGAGGGGTTATAATTATGGAATTGCCAATGAAGTTATTATGATGTTGCATAGATATTGTATAGATGAAAAGGATGCTATAATTGAAGTATTCTGGGCATATCAATGGTCTTTTATTTGAAGTCAACAAGCATTATGTTTGTTAATAAGGGATAGTTAAATGGTTTTGGGTTTTAAAGTGTATGCTTATTGGATTGTGGGGTCTGAACAGAATTATGGTTGTTGTTTGATTTGAATTTTTTTTTATGAACAATATTTGTATTATTCCCTCTCATACTATCACTTTTTCACTCATTTAACCCCCCTCATGATCCCGTTTTCATTTTTACACGCCCTGTTCTATAAATAAATTAAAAACTTTGTATGTAAGTGGAAAAATATATGAATAAGAAATAGTTGGTACCTCATATTTTTGGTATTGATTTCATAGTTATTTATTTAATGAATTGTTGAGAAGTACTTGTGTTTTATACCCTGTCATGCTACCACTTTTTCTCTCATTTCAATCCCTCTAGATGTCCCATGAACCCTATTCCACCCCTTGCTCACTTGGCAATTATTAAATAATTTATTATGGATTGATTTGCATGGGTTTTATGTCAATGTCTGAGCCAAACTTTGTTTATATAAACATAATGTCTTGTATGGTATGTTAAGGGATAGTTACTAATAAATTTCTGCATAGAGGATGAGTTTATTCAGCAGAGGGGGTCATGAAAGAAACAATAGAGGAAGAGGTAGATGGAATAGAGGACCTAGAAGGCCTATATTCTCAATTCATTTTGATGTTGACCCCCAGAAGTTGAACCAACTATTTCAAGTTGGGTTCTTCAATTGGATTGGGCAAGGGATAGTTCAACCCTTACCAGAGAGACCTCCCTTCTAGCCTAAAAATATCCTTGGTATTCTCGTGCTTGCTCATGTATCCATGCAACCAAAAGTTCTTGAAAATGATGGATGGCAGGAGATTGTCAATCTGTCATTCTCTCACCATTGTCGTTTTCCCAACTTGTCATTGCCTCCTCCTCCACCTATAAGTCCTAATGTTCAAATTTCCCCTGTGCATTTATTTGTTCAATCCTTTCATTCTAGAAAAAGGTTTAAGACTAATGTCCCCAATGTGAAAGAAAAAGGTATAGTTGTTGCCTCCCCTTTATCTGCTTCAAATGATTTATCAAAATCAGTTTTCCTCTGATATGCATATGAAGGATTATTGTTCCCATGTTATTAGTGAGATTAAGACTCAAGGTTCGAATCAACCAAAGGCTACTTCTTGGAAGTCCAAAGGGGACAACAGTGATAGAAGAAATATTTCCTCTCAAAGTGGAAAATATGGATTTAATTTATGTGTTTATGATTGAGTTGTTGAATACAATGGTCTGCAAAACATTTTGGACAACAACCTATTTTTGGGGATAATGTGGTTATTTGCATGCTTTAGATATGATTTGAATTATTTCTAATATGTAATATTCAAAGTTTGGAAATATTTATGCGAGCTACAAGGAGGCATGTGTTTAAATGATTATCTAATTGTGTTTATTTTTTGTAAATAATAAAAGAAGGGAGTCACAAGGAGTCCCACCTACTTATTTATTATTAAATAAAGACCCTTAACTACTACTACTACTACTACTACTATTATTATTATTATTATTATTATTATTGTTTCCCCTATACTAAAAATTATTGAAGTTTAATTAACTTAACTAAAGAAAGTAGTTGAACTACTTCAACTTATTTGGGAATGCATAAAATCCAAATGAAAAGGAAGAACAAGGGGGAATAGAAGGAGAAAGCAATACTAAGGTTTGCGCTTTTGTTTTTATGAGATAGTTTCAGTTTTCATTCATTCTTGAGTTCATTAAAGGCCTAATTCTCTTTTTGACAACAAGGTCCTATTGTAGACATCAAGGTTCAAAGTTGAATCATATCATTCAGATGCTTGTTTGAGAGGTGTTGATCTATATTTGATAGTCTCTGTATACTTCTCTATTTATGGATTAAGTTTCATAACTGATAAAGGATATTGTGTAGATTCAAATTAGCAGTAGTCTATGGAAAGCTAATCCAAATTATAAAGTTATTTTTTTACTTCTTATCAGAGTCCTTTTGTATGGTTTTCATCAAAGATTTCTAAATTAGACTTTGGTCCATGCCCTCACAGGGATTTTTGTAAAGAGAAAGATACTTTTGATTTCTTGGAATGAAATAAAGAAGATTGATATTCTATATCATTTGTGTGTATCTGTGACTTGGTTACTTTTTCTTTTTATCTCCACATTTATTTATGTAATATGTATATTTTCATAAAATTATATAAAATTTTATGTTATTTTGCAACATTATTTTCATGAAACAATCATCCTAAACACTTGTAATCAATACTTGTGGATTGGGAAAATATTTTTGGGGCTATAAAACATAAGTTGATATTCTCGATTATCTTGTCTTAGCTAGGAGAGATTTGAAAATGCTTGATTAAGATAATTCATATATTTGCCTCAACATTTATTTGGTGACCATAGTGGGGAGATATTCCATATCTCTATGTTTGATTAAATTTTCATTAGCATTGAGTATTTTTATGTTTCTTCTTTTGATTCTTTGACTATTTTCTTTTCTTCATGATTGTACCTATTACGAGGAATCCCACTATTGAGCCTGGTCTTAAATACCAAACCAACATTGCTTTAAAATTATTCAATACCATCTTAGAAACCGCTAACATCCAAGATGAGCTTGAATGCTTGTGGGCAGTGATTGAACAAGACATAAGTGTCCGAGATTGTTGGGAACCCAAGCAATGACAACCTAGGAATCAACCATAGATTTTGTTTTCCTAAAGTCTTGATCTTATTTTCATGTCCTTAAACCCTCGCATATCTAGGAGAAAAATAGGTTTATCACCTGAGATCAACCTTATTTCTGAAATAGGAAGAAGAAATGTTGTTTTTTCAACCCAACAAGCTAATCTAAGGAGAAATTTGTTTGATTCATCCATTTCGTCTTTCTCTCCCTTACCTATCATTCACAAGATGGTATTTGTGGGTGGCTCTTGTGGCACTAGAGGTGCTTCTTCATCTCAATCTTCAGCCTCATCAGTGATTGGTAGCTTGTATAGTCATAAAGTCCTTGTCCAATCTACTACCAATCCAACTAAGATCATCAAGAAGTATGGACTCCTTCAATTCGAGCAAGATGCTACTACTACTCTGTGGAATGTTTCCTCTCCTCTGAACCTAGCACTTGCTACTTGTCCACTTCCAAAATTAAAAGAGAATCTCCCTAGGTTTCCAAGAAATAACACGGTCACTACGAATGAACGCTTGGTGGACTTTTCTAATGCCTATCACAACATAGGAGCCAATGACAATGAAACTTGTATGCACTTATTTGTTAATTCCATTGAAGAAAAAGCAGTGGAAAATTTCTTTGATCTTCCTCCCAAGATTCTTTCCACTTGGGAGGAGTTAGTTTATTGGTTCAAATCTACTTATGGGAAGTGTAAAATCTCAGTCAAACAATTACGGGAGTATAATAACATTGCGTACAAAGACATTGAGACTATAAAGTCTTTTAAGTTACATTTCACCAAGTTATATAACCAAATTCCCAAACTTATTCGCCCTCAGAAACAAGCCACTTTTATGCATTACTATAATTCTCTACCTTCCCCCTACCGAGATAGGATTGAAGAAAAATCTATTGACAATATTGGTTCCACTCTGCATATTTTTCTAGAGTATGAATAACAACTATAAAGAACATGTCTTCCCAACGGAGACTCAATTAAAAAAATGGACATGTCCACCCTCTTACAGCTTGTACAAGACATGAATAATAGAATTATAGAATATGAGAGAAAGGGAAATGTCCCTTCACTTACCCCTGGGGCCTCATCTTCTTCTTCACCACCCTTTAGGAATCCTAATGAAAACAAATTTCAAACTAAATCCATCATGCCTCGCAGTT
Organism: Picea sitchensis; assembly: GCA_010110895.2. Classification (NCBI taxonomy): domain Eukaryota; kingdom Viridiplantae; phylum Streptophyta; class Pinopsida; order Pinales; family Pinaceae; genus Picea; species Picea sitchensis. Next base: position 30,070 of record SNQJ01S0085714.1, on the reverse strand, counting down.
GGTTTAAATTTTGTGAGGAACACCATGAGGAAAGTACTTGTGAGCTAAAGAAGAGTGCCAGAGATAAAATCTTTGGTAAAAGGACTGAAACTACCATTACTATTTTAGATTTCACAGAACCAGATGATGTCACAATCATAAACACTAGGAATAAATCTTATGCTTCAAAAGGAAAATATGATCCCCCTTGTGATTCTTCTATCCCAATCTCATCTTCACCTGATCTAGGTGGATATTGGTGCCCACCCACCTATTCCAACTAGCTCCTCGTGCTCATTTGTTTTTCAACACATTCGTCTATACTGCTTTGTAATTGTGGGTTCTACACTTCTAGGGCTGTCTAAAGCCCCACACATCCTCAAGGTGGATACGGGTGGCATTTCTCCTAATCCAACTGGCTTATTTTGTATGTTTTCATGTCAGCACATCTTGTTGTACTTCCAGGGCCGTTTTGGGGCCCTAAACATTGTTTTTTGGATCGCCATAGTCAAGCTATAGATAGAGTCAGAGTTTGACAGTAAAATGTGTATTTCTATGAAATACCTTTACAATGGGCTATCACGTGCCTAAAACAAAGGTCGTATGCAAAAATTATGACCCTTGGAAGTTGAGGTATCAAATTATAACAACTTACCCATAGGGCCCACATTACTTTTGGCTTTCAACCTTCTAGGGTTAGGTTTTTGGATATCTATGGTTTTGGAATTGATGAGTAATCTATAAAAGGCCTATGGATCCTCATTGTAATCCATTCTTCTCAAACGGATGTTCATAGCATCCACATCTCTTCTCAGAGATAGCTACCACCATTCGAGCAAGCATTTCAGTTCTGCAGTTTTACAGTTTCAGCCTATTTCATTATTTAATAGAAGATATTGTTCACTAGATATTTGTGTTATTATTCATATCTCTATGTTTATTGTATTCAGTTTATTAATCAGTTTGTTCTGCTCCTAAATATGGATTAGTGGTATCAGAGCGTTCTTCTCTTCATTTATTTTTCTTCGTGCATGTCCTCGACACGATTTGCGTACAAGTTGGGACTCAAACCAATCGAGCCATTACAAGATTGACTGCACTGATCCTGACAACAACCCATGGGGGATGAAAAGAATGATGATGGAGAAGGATATCCTATTAAAATGTTTCTCGAGGAATCCCTCGTGGGACAAAGGAACGAAATGATAGACAACTTCACACAGATCCTTCGACGACTACCCACGGGAGCATAATCTTCATCAAGTGGCCATGCAACCTTCTTCAAGGTACAGTTAAATTTTTTTATTCCATTATTTGAAGGACTGATATATGTGGATGCTATAGCTAAATGGTTGAATCTGCTCGATGGATGTTTTTCGATCCATAATTTTTCTGATAGGGAAAATATCACTTTTGCACTCCTCAAGGTCATTCCCCATGTTAAATACTGGTGGGATACTTACTCTAAGCAAAGGGTTGTGGAGGAATATACAATGTTTTTGGTGGCCCATACATGGGATTCCTTTCGTGAAACCATTAAAGAAAAATACTACCCTGTTGGAATCTACGAGGACCAGTACAAAAGATGGACCACCCTACATCAAGAAAGGGACCAGACAGTACCATATTTCACCAATATTTTCCATACCCTACTCACCAAATTGGGTATCAAAGACTTTGAGCGTCATATGGTGCTCAAATACTGTGACTGTTTACATAGATACATTCAAATAGAAATGGAGTTACTGGACATATCCTCATTGGGCATGACTTATAGATATGCTATCAAGATCGAGCATAAATTTAAGCAGAAAAGGTGAGAGTTTGGATCTGCAAACCCCTCACAGCTGAAGCAGGGAAAAGGCAGCCCTAACCTATAGAGTAAGGTACCAAGTTGAGATGGCCTCACTCAAGACAACCAATCCAAGCTACAACACAATAAGGGAAATGAGAAGATGAAGAAGGACACAGGAAATGGTGTGAGTACCATAAAATTCCTTTCCACAACACCGAAGAATGTCACTCCAAGTAGTCCCTTGTGGTTGAGATGAAGGATTCTGATTGAGAGGTTGATTCTGATTCCGAGTCAAATATTGAAGGAGGTAAGTTCATTATCGATGTTGAACCCAATTCCACTATTGCTACCACCAAATTCTGACCAAGTGAACCAGAAGAACCAAGGGAAGGGGAATGCCTCTTTCACTCGCAGAAATGGGTCGAGGGGGCTCCGCTTCATTTCATTGTCAATAGAGGTAGAAAGAAGAATCTGATTTTAGTAGAGGTCATTAATAGGATGGACCTACCAATGAAACCACACCTACAACAATACACCATCATTTGGCTTTGACAAGGAAGAGATCTCTATGTCATCCAACAGTGACGTCCTCCCTTCGACATCAAGCCTTTCAAAGATGAGGTACTATGTGATATTGCTCCACTTGAAGTTTGTGATGTTATTTTAGGACAACCATATTTTTGGAAGCATCATGTTTTGTATGAATCTAGACCCCGCAGTGTTATTATTACTTTGGGTAGACAATTGTATAGGATCCCAGAGGTAGCGCCGCCTACTACTATTTCTTTAATCTCTGCTAAGGAATGTAGTAAGGTCATTTCATAGAATGGGAAGTTCCTATTCTTTGTGATCCATGCTCACAGTAAGCATAAGGTCTTCGTCACATATGTGGCCTCTACACAACGCCTCTCTTTGCAGCAGAAGCAAGTGGATGGTATCGTGGAAGAATACAGAGACATCTTCTCATCACCTACAGAGGTACTAAAACACTTCCAAGTAAAGCATCCAATTGATTTGACCCCTCATACACCTATAACTAATGGACCATTCTATTGGCACTCGCTGATGGAGAATGAGGAAATAGGGTGCCAATTCAGAGATATTCTTCAAAAGGGGCACATGAAACCTAGCTCCTCCCCTTGTGGAGGCCCTATTGTACTAGTGCAAAATAAGGATGGTACTTGGTGGCTCTGCATTGATTACAAATCCTTAAACAAAATCACAGTTAGGAACTGCTACCCCATTCCCAGGATTGATGACCTTCTTGACCAACTCGAGGGGAAAATTTCTTCAACAATATTGGCCTGAAGTCTAGCTACCACTAGGTTCCCATTAAACGAACTGATATATGGAAGACAACCTTCATGTCTAAAGAAGGTCTCTATGAATGGCTAGTCATGCCCTTTGGCTTAACAAATGCACGAGCCACTTTCATGAGGTTGATGGATGATGTATTGAGACCCTTCACCAACTCCTTTGTGGTAGTATATTTGGATGAAATCCTCATCTTCAACAAAATGTGGGAGGAGCACATGCAACATATTGAACAGGTTTTGAGCACTCTACAAAAACACAAACTTTATGCCAGCTTGGAAAAATGCTCTTTTGGAATGAACATGCTCCAATACTTGGGATACATTATTGATGAGCATGGGGTACATGTTGATCCAGCTAATATCCAATTCATCCGTGACTGTCCAGCCCAGTCCACACTAATCGAGCTTCAGAGTTTTTTGGGACTATCCAACTTCTGCCGACGATTTGTGTTGGGATTCTCCCATATTGCATGGGCCCTCAACCAGATGAACAAGGGAAGTGGTAGGTCCAATTTCGTGTGGGGGAAGGAGAAACAACAAGCATTCGATGATCTGAATCATTTCTTGTGCTCAGATCTAGTACTCTCCTTGCCTGATCTGCAACAATCATTCAAGATTGAGACTAATGCAACTGACTATGTTGTGGGCACAATTCTCACTCAACACGTGCATCCAGTGGAATACAATAGTGAGACACTCTCTGATAATGTCTAGAAATACCCCACCTATGACAAGGAAATGTATTCCATTGTAAAATTATGTTGTCAATGGAAACATTACATTCTGGGGAAAGAGACGATCATACACAATGATCACAAGCCTTTGCAGTTCATACAGACATAAGGGAACTTGTAGAACAACTTCCATAAAAAGTGTTCCACCTACGTACAAAAGTTCCATATCAACATAAAGTATAATACAAGTATCTCCAATCATGTTGCGACTACCTCAGTCGGCCTCCTATGGCTGCACTCACCACTATGCTCCATTCCTGTGGACATGAAGCATCTAAGTGGCCCCAACTTTATCAGCAAGATTCGAACTTCATGACCACCATTCATCTCTTGGGTACAAGCACAAATTTCATTGATTTTCACATTCAGGATGGACTCTTATGCCACCTGGGTCATCTCTATGTTCCTACAAGCGAGCGTGCAAAGATGATTTCAGAAGCCCACTATAGTCGGGTGGTAGGACATTTTGGCATGGAGAAAACTTTGGTTGTTCTTCAGAAACATTTTTATTGGCCAAAAATTTGACATGACATCAACAATTATATCATATCTTTCACTTCTTGTGCCATTTCCAAGGTAGCCATCAAGAAGCAAGGATTATACACCCCTCTTCCTATTCTCGAGAAGCCTTGGGAATCCATCTCAATGGATTACATGCCTATCTTTCCATCCACCAAGAAAGGAAATAATTGTATGTATGTGATCGTTGACTGCTAATATCTTCTTTGAACGATTGTGGTTCTACTTTGGGATACCACAAATCATCATCTCTGATCGAGACAGTAGGTTCCTTAACACCTTTTGGCCAAGTCGCTGGTCTCTATTGGACACCAAGCTCAAAAAATCCACTTCTTTCCACCCCCAAAATGATGGCCAAACATCGGTCATACAATTATAAGCATGTACAATTCTAAGCATCCACATACATGGGATGAGATTCTACCATATTTCCTACATAGTTACAACAGGGCTCTCCATAGTTCCACTAACCATAGCCCATTTCAGGTGGGTTTGGGATTCCAACCCCATGGACCCATTGATGTAGCACTTCCTCTTTCCACTGCACAGACAGACTCTTCCCCTGATCAATCTGTGATTGACAAAGCCACCAGATTTATTGAGCATATTTAGTACATTCGTCAACATGTCTAAGAAATTTTGCAGAAATCCAATGCTAAGTATAAGCAGCACCATGATCAACATAGGGTACCACACCAGTTTCAGGTTGGCAAAAAATTTTGGTTACATTTTCATAAGGAGCATCTCGTCCGACCACATCAGAAGCTTCTCCCACTTAGTTATGGGCCTTACACTATCACCAAGGTTGCGGGTATCAATGTTTTTGAGCTCAACACTCCACCCTTCCTTTGTCTACATCCAGTATTCAATGTGGACCTCCTTCGGCCATATTTTCCCCCATTATTGGACACCTATGAGATCGTAGAACAACTGACACCAACATAGGTCAACCATGATTGTATGGAACAAGACCCCACTAATCAGATAGTGGACACACAGGTCAAGGGCACTCGCCAACAATGGATCCAACTTTATCGGGTTTTCAAGGAAGGACAACTTCTACACCAAGGAAAGTGGCTCACCCGGGGCCAAAGCCAACAGAATTTTCCTCACATGATGGGGGAACTCAACTCAATGGAGACCATTTATTCCTAATGGGGGAGGATTGATCCAGGTGGAAATTTGTGGCCACACACATATTCCAACTAGCTCCTCGTGTCTATTTTTTGTTGATCACGTTCTTCTACATTTCTTTGTAATTATTGGTTCTACACTTATATGGATGTCTAAAGTCCCACACATCCTCCAAGTGGAAACAGGTGGTCTCTCACCTAATCCAACTGGCTTATTTTTTATGTTTTTATGTCGTCACATCTTGTTGTACTTTCAAGGATGTTTTCGGGCCCTAAATGTCTTTTTTTGATTTTGATGACATAATGTGTATTTCTTTGAAATACCTTTCCAACAGGCTATCACGCGCCTAAAACGAAGGTCGTATGAAAAAGTTACATCCCTTGGAATTTGAGGCACCAAATTACACCAACTTACCCATAGGTCCCACTTGACTTTTGGCGTTTCACATTCTAGGGTTAGGTTTGTGGATGTCTAGGGTTTTGGAATTCATGAGTAATATCAAAAACACCTCTGGATCCTCACTGTAATCCATTCTTCTCGAACGAATGAACGTAGCAGCCACATATCTTCTCAGAGATAGCTACCACCATTTGAGAAAGTGTTTCGGTTCTGCAGTTTTATAGTTTCAACCTATTTCATTATTTAATAGAAGATATTGTTCACTCGATATTTGTGTTATTATTCATATCTCTATGTTTATTGTATTTAGTTTGTTAATCAGTTCGTTCCACTCCTAAATCTAGATTATCACAAGCTACTACTATAAAATTTACTAAAACTCCTAACAGTTAAGGAACTACCTCCCATATTCCCTCTTCGAAATACAAAATTCTCAATCAATTGGCTAATATTAAAGCCGATGCTACCCTCCTGGACATGGTTGTCATCCCTGAGCAAGAAAAAGCATCTAAAAAATTTCATGGAAGGAAAAAATTCCACCGTATCCAATCTCTCTAAAGAGGTAGTCGAAGAGGAGTCAACTGTAAATAAAGTAGGTGTACATAATTTTAGATACTCTATAAAAAATCCTTCATTTTTCATTTCTATAAATATTATGGAAAAAATAGCTCATTGTTGTCTGATAGACGGCGGTTCGGGACCAAGCGTAATGTCAAAAATTATTATGGAAGAGCTAGGCTTGTCTCTTACAAATGAAAATGCTAGAACCATGCTCTCTTATAATAGTTTACTGATCCAGATGGATTTCAGTGGCCTCCCACCTATTTCAATTGGTTCATTTTGGCATTTTTCCATTTTTTTCATAGTTTTCAGGTCCCTAACTTGTGGGGCCTTTTTGAGGACCTAGACAATGTTTTTAGGGATCACCACAATCAGAAACATCAACCCTAGGCAACAAAATGTGTATTTCTCGGATATACCTTTCCAACAGGTTATCATTCACCTAAAAAGGATATCATATGCAAAAGCTAAGACCGCAATAATTTGATGTACTAATTTACCCAAACAGGGCCCACATGACTTTTGGTGCTTCATATCCTAGGGTTAGGTTTTTGGATGTCTAGGATTTTTAACATTACTATTTATAGTAAAATGTCCTTCAGAGCCTCATTGTAATCATATTTTTGTGAATGAGTGTAGTCGTCACACCTATTCTCAGAGATAAGCCCCCACCATTCTATAAAGCTTGTTTTCCGCTGCATTTTATAGCTTCATGTTATTTCCTTATTGAATAGAAAATCGGTTTTATTGTATCTATGTTATTCTATGTTTAGCATATTTTAATAATCTGTATTCATTTCATTCTTCTCATAAAATATGGATCAGTGGTATCAGAGCGGTCTACTCCTTGTAATCTTAGTGCATGTCCCCAACGAGGTCGGGGTACAAATAATTGAGTCTCAAGCTTGTTTCTCTTGAGAAAAAAAGATATTGCATGCCCAAACGACCTCTCATGGTGGGAAAAAATAAAGATGAGGGAACAAGATATCCTTTCAAAATGTTGCTTGTGGAAGCCTTCACGCAATAGAGGAATGATATTATGGAAAGTTTCATGCAAATCCTTTGGAGGCTACCAACAGACGACGAATCTTCCTCGAGCAGAGGCACCGCCCCCTTCAAGGTACAAATCAACTTCAATATTCCTATATTTGAAGGTCATATAGAAAAATATTTTGTAGACAAGTGGTTGAATCTACTAGAAGGGTATTTTTCTCTCCATAATTGTTATCGCTGAAATTTTGTCTGCAACATTTCATGCAAATGGTTACATAAATACAACATTTCCAAACACCTATTAGTTCACCTGCAACACCAAAAATGCACTTCCAAGAGGCAAAAAATATACAACTGGAAAAAAATTAACATGCACTGAATCACTAGAGGAATCGCATGCACAATGCGTAGGCCAAAGAAGCTTGTAGTGTGCACAATGTGCCATATGTGTGACTATGTACAAGAAAATCCATGCACTCTTGTGAACGACACATTTATGGTTCTTGTCGGCCCCTCAACCACTTATGGACTAGCTCCCAAATTGATTTGACCCTCAGATCTGACCTAAATCTGAATGGGGGCCTGGTCAAGGACCAAAGGGCTCCCTAAAGGGCCCCTTGTTCACACCAATAACCAATTGGATAATGCCTTGAAGTCATGTTATAAATGGAGGCCTTGGGTGCACTAAGAATGTAAGAATTTCAAAGTATTGTTATTGTTGGTATAGGGCCAGACCAAGGGTTCAACTCTAACAATGCACCAACAAGCCCTAACTACTGGCCCTTTCAGCAACACCTTTCAAGAAGATGAAGTCTCACCTGAAGTAGCAATAGGGGGGTTGCAGGACACTTGTGTCTATAACCAGAGGAAGTGCAAGATGATTCTTGAATAACAACACAAGATAACCTAGATATTCTTAACAATATTATGCTTAAATTTATGAAGTTAGTTATATTTCTCCTCTTCGGTAGGAAAACAACAATGTAATAACAATATAATAGATAGCATATAACACAACATCAATCACATAGAACAACAATATTTATGTGGTTCACCCTCTCCCTCAGGCTACATCCACAGAATTGTGTTTATTGATAATGTAGATGAAAATACACAGTTCTATATGCACACTCAGTTGCAGATCCTTCTCTCTCTCCTCTTTACTTCCCAAACCTACGCACCCAACTATAGAGTAGATCTTCGTACCCAACTGAAGAATCAAAATTACAAGAATTCTCTAAGACATATACTTTTTCATCTCAAACTCTATATATCAACAACAATGACTCTCCACTCTTCTAGACCTCTATTTATCCTTCTATGACTCTTAGAAACCTTAGACCAAATTCCAAGTGAAAAAAACCTAGGTACCAAAACCCTAGGTACTAAAACCCTACGTACCAAAAACCCTCCTTTTAAGGACTTCACCAACCTATTCTTCCTTCTCCACAAGGTGCTCCAAAGAACCTATTAGTGTATTCTTTCACTTGCTGACCTATCCACGGTTCATCTTCCTTGCTACTTTGTCCTTGATCTTCTCTTTTAATGGCTCACTTTTCCATTACTTCTCTCCTTCTTTTCTACTTCTTTAACCACTTTGACCCCTCCTCAGTTTGTGTGGCTTCTGCGCACTTCATACTTTGTCTTTATTCTTATTTAATCTTTCCTTTCTTTCTTAATATATGACTAAGGGCCAACAGGCCCCCAACACTCACATGTGACTTGTCCCGAGTCATTGTAGGGTGGAACCTCTTGTATTACATTGATTGTAGACTACGTGGAGCAACCTATGCTTTCTGGTCTGTCCCTCCTTCTCCTGTGCAAACTATCTTTTCTATGTCTGGTACCCAGTTTCAACTACACCAGTACCTAGACCCTTCTTCCATGATTTTACTGAGTGTTGCAAGGTAGTTGGTTGTCATAATATAGTTTCAACCGGCTGCCATTTACTAAACCATCCTTCCATTCTCCATTAAGGGTCCTCAATTGCACAACTCCACCCTCTGTAACATAGGCAACCTCAAATGGTCCAAGCCAGTGTGTCCTAAAATTTACTGGATGCTTCATGAACTTGCTATTGTATAAAAGTACCAGATCTCCTTGTTTAAATGCTTTCTTCTTGATATGCCTGACATGGTAATCCTTTTCTCATTCTTTTTGTACCTTCTAATGAAATATTGCAATGAAAATGTCTTCCTCTAGTTCCATCAATTGTGTGAGCCTATCTTGAGCAACGCCAGTGTCATCCATACCTGTAAATGCTACAATTATTAAACTAGGAACTAAGTATTCCATAGGTACCACTGCTTCCAAGACATAAACTAACTTAAAGGGAGTTTGCGATAATTTTTTTCAAGTAGTTCGATAAGCCCATAACATTGTTGGAATTCTCAAATCCTAATCATCTCTGTTAACACTCCAAATCTTGGTCAGCGTTGCCTCCAAAATATTATTGAAATCTTTGACTGTACCATTCTCTTGTGGGTGGTATGGTGTGCTCTTCTGATGGTGAACTTTGAACTCCTGATTCAAGGCTTCAATAGTTTCATTAATGAAGTGTGTTCCTTGATCACTCATAAGGATATTCAGGCATCCAAATCTAGTTATGATATCCTCAAAGATGAACCATGCAATTGTAGTTGCACTATAGTCCTCAACTTCTCTTGCTTCTTCCCATCTAGTCAAGTACTCTGTAGTAGTGATGATATATCGAGCTCCTGTACACTTTCCTGGTGGGTTGATAGGTCCCACAAAGTCAATAGCCCATTTATGAAATGCCTATAAATTTATCTAAGGTGCTAAAGGCATCTCATCCCTTTTGTATGGCTTCCCTACTCTTTGACATACATCACAGGCTCTGTAGTATTCCTTAGCATCCTTATGTAGAGTGGGCCACCAGAGGCCAGCTCTGAGAACCTTCTACGTTGTTTCTTTCCCTACATAATTTCCTCTTGCGATGCCTTCATGTGCTTATTCAAGAATCAATGGTATTTCTGACTCCATAATAGATATTCTTAAGATCTCATATGGTCCCATCTTATATAACTGTCCAGCTATAAGTTGAAAATCTACAGCACAAACTACCAATTGTTTCTTCTGAATAAATGTATACTTGCGAGGTGCCATCACTGTGGATAGGAACTGTACTATCTTGGCAAAGTGATCATCGAATTCTCTGATGGATAACAACTATGCATATGGTAGTGTATCATCCAAAATGGTACGTTCCTCTCCATTTTCTAACATAGATAAGTGGCCAGGTCCCTTATTCATTCTTCCTAGCTTGAACACTATATCGAATTTATACCCCTGGAATAATAGTATCCATCTGCATATTCTTCCCCCAAGCATTGGTTTGTTGAATAAGTAATTCAATTAAGAACGATCAGTGAACATCTTAAAATGTCCTCCCAACAAGTACTATCTAAACTTTTGCATCGCATATACCATAGTTAATCCTTCTCTTTCAGTAGTGGTATAATTCATTTTAGATGTGGAAATATTACTGCTAGCAAAGGATATAGGGCGGTCAATGTCTTGTTCACCTGGTTGTGCCAAGAATTATCATAATGCAATGGATGAAGCATTTACATGAACATTGAATTCCTTACTCCAATCTGGAAAAACCAAAATAGGCGCAGTGACCATTTTCTGCTTTAGTGTGTCGAAGCTCTGCAGGCATTCTTCTGTCCATTGAAACTTACTACCCTTCTTTAATAGCTTCTCCATGCGTGTTTTTATCTGTGCATAAACCTTAATAAACTTTCTATAATATCCAATGTGTCCCAATGCAGTGTGCAACTATCTAACCAAAGTAGGAGGAGGTAGATCAACAATTATAGCAATCTTGGAAGGATCTACCAACAATCCATACTTACACACAATGTGTCCTAACAATAGTCCAAAAGGTGAAAAGTAAAGTACACATTTTCAAGTTGAGGGAAGTCTTACATTACCTGCACTTATCCAATATTAGTCTCAAACATTCAATGAGATCTTTTAGTAGACTGAAAACAGTCCAGTCATCAAAGTATGCCTCCAAAAACTTATGTAAAAATTCCTTAAATGCTTCGAACACCACTCTGGAAAATATGGTTGGCGCATTCTTCAAACCAAAAGGCATCATAGTGTACTAAAAAGAAATCCATTCTATTGCAAATGTAGTCTTATGTTTGTCCTCCTTAGCAATTTTGATTTGGTGATAGCCTGACAGGAAGTTTACATGATTTGGTGAATTCCTGTCATCCTACATTATCTATAACTTCATCAGTAAAAGGTGTAGGAAATGGGTCATTTAAACATGCATCATTCAATTTACTTAGATCTACACAGATTATGATTTCTCCTGACTTTTTATCTTGGACCACCATAGGACTGATCCATTCAGATTCTTCAAATGGTTCTATGATTCCTTTTTCAAACATTCTATCTAATTCAATATTAACTTTCTGTTTGTAGTTGGGATTCATTTTGTAAGGCCTCTGCTTGATAGGCGTTGCATCTAATTTCAAGGAAATCTTCATTTCTCCCATGGGTCCTTTTATTCCCTTCATGTATGTGAACTTGGCCGGAAACAATTCTTGATACTCATGCAATAGTTCTATAATCTTACTAATAGTAGCATCATCCCAATAGTCTCCAACATTTTCTAGCTTAGGTGTTTTCTCTATTCTAATGTTAACTTTCTTAATTTTAATAAGATTCCCAGCAAAAGGTAATTCAATCCCTATCCCTTCCATGTCTCTTTGTCCTTCATTTTTAGAGATGTTCAGGTTCCTAGGGTCATCATCCTCATCATCATTAATATTATAGAAACCCTGTAACCATTGAAGAGGCGCAGTCCATTCATCTTTTTCTTGGTCGAGAGGGAGGTTAGCTACTTCCTTAAAGACATTTTGTCTTACAATTTGTAAATCGTGATCTACTGTGGGGTATTGAATTTCAAATAGGAACGTCATTATAAAGTTCTGGGTCATACCATACCAATTTGTAATGGCTAAGCATAATTCTTCTTGAAGATACCAGTTGATAGGTGTAGTATCCAAGGTGTTAATGAACTTATGTACCCACTTTTCTTTAGGAATGTTGCTCCAGGCCTCCTCACAACTTTGCATATGGTCCTTAGGAAAAATATGAATTGTGTACCAAACTTCGCAACCTTCAACTTGGTCTGAAAAGAGCACTATCAACATGGTGCGACATTGTACCCACTCCACTATGTTCTTCTTGTTTGTTCCCCACCATCTAGCTGGTGTTTCTTTAAAGGATTCATCAAGTGCCAACAATCTTTGTTGTATTGGTACAATTCTCTAAAATTCAACAATAAATGTCTCTAAATAATTCAAGCGATAAAATGTAGGAATATTACTTACTTCTGTGTCAATCCAATGAACTACTTTAGTCAATCTGGCACACCTCCATGTAGAGACTTCATACATTCTGTTCTGCCAATTTTCCAATGCTTCCTCTGAATCTGATGAGAATGGACTCTCACTTCACCAACTTAGGTTTCCATCTACTATAGCATTAATATAATCTTGTTTTCCTACTTTTATTTTATAGATGTTCTCTAGCTCGTAGACGCGGTCTTCTTCCCTTATAGGTTTTCTGTATCTATGACATTCATTAGGATCAAGAGGTGAAATGACCCTAAGGCCATCACCTTCAAATTTTATTCTTCTCTTTTTTAGGTCAACAACAGTCAAATTGTTGAAAGCCCAATCAATACCCAACAATGCAGGATAAGGACATCTATCATCAACAATCTCAATCACTTCTAAGTCTTCAAATGTTCTTACCTCGTTGATGTCCACAGGGACATGCTCTAGCCTTCCAAAGGGGATTACCACCTCCTGATTATCCATCCTGAGCCTAATAGGAGAGTAAATCAATTTAGGCTTTCCCATCAATGGCCAAGTCTGCTTCATAACAACATTTACTTCTAATCCCAGGTCGAGAACCACATAATCTATGTCGTAGTCTCCAATCTGAGAACTAAGGTGCAGTTCCTTGCTTGTCCTCCATTTTCTAGATACTTGATTCACAACTCTATTTAGCATAGGATATACTCTTCCAATATCATATTGTATTATCAAGTGTTGTAGTTCCTGCACAACTCTTTCATCTTTAATCAAGCTAATACAAGTATACAAGAAGTCCATAATATTTCTTACCTCTTTTCACTATCTAGGTAAGGCAGATTGATCAAATGTTGGAGGCATTTCACACTCCCTTACTTCTGGTTGTGCCTTATATGAAGAAGCCAGTTCACCTAAAAATTATCTTCTTGCTTCCTCAAAAGTGTGCTTCTCTTTCCTTGGATCAAACAATGGTGCCTTCTCTGAAGTTCTTCTGATCCTTGCTCCATCTATAGTTTTTCCTAGAGTCACCCTATCTTCTCCTGTGACATCGCCTCCTGTAGTAATAACAATGACTTTGGGTTCCTCAATGTGAGGTTCAACTGATATTAGTTGGACTTGCTGGTTTCCACCTGGTCTTTCCTGAAGTTTAGCTAACAATACTGGACAGTCCTCAATGACATGGTAAAATGAATTACAATAGCTACAAGTAGTACAAGGGTTCTGAAAATCACTTGCAAAATGACCTTGTTGGGCACAGGTATAGCAAATAATCTGTCCTTTATCTCTACCCATGCCTCCTCCTTGTCCTTTTCCTCTGAACCCACCACAAGGACTGGATTTTCCTCTTCCCGGGGAGTTGAACTGCACAACATTCCATTCTTGTTGTAATTCTCCTTGAATTATATATGTATTCCTTGAACTTTCATGCATGAGGTCATAATCCCTACAATCCTTCTCATCATGCCCCATAGATTTGCAGAATGTACAATAAATATTGGTGGGTGTCTGCACATATTTTTGCATATAATAACATTCACCAGGGTGATGTCTAGTTCTACATACCTCGCACCATGGTAATGTAGCCTACTTCAAAGGGTTAGGGTCTTTAGAGGCCAAGTATTCATTAAATAAGGGACAGGGATCTTTGTCATGGCCCTCTTATTTACATTTGATACACTAGATGTCTTCTCTTTTCTCCTTTCCCTTATCTTTGTTCATGTCTTCAACCTGTAAAGATAAACTAGTTAATTGATTCAAAATATGACTCGTACCTGGACTAGATTCTCCTACAAGGGTTGCTTCTAGTTTCATGGAAATATCTATTGCTTCAGCCTATGAAGTGACCTTCTGTTGCATTAGAGGAACTCTAATTTGTGGTAGGAGGGTATCGATGAACCATTACTTATGTTGTTCATCCGGGATCTGAAAACTTAAATGTCCTGTCAAGGTCTTAAACCTCTGATCAAATTCCCAAATAGGTTCATTCACCTTCTGTTTGATTTCCTTTAACTCTGTAATGCACTGCGACTTCATCTTAGGCTTATTGAACTCTCCACTTACTGCAGTCTTGATGTCATTTAGCGGTTTAGGTTGTACAAATCCTATAACAAATTTCATATACCAGCTTAGTGCACGATCCATCAAGGTAGTACTAAACTCATCTCTCTTAACAGCTTTGTCGATGACTTTCTGAATGCTCCATACAACTTCACATAGGAACCGATGTTGGTCAGGATCCTTAGATCCATCTCCTCTGAAAATGGGTAACCTCATTTCATCTTCCATGGATCTTCCTTGGTTTCTCGACTGAGTATACACTAAATTGCTTGTATTAGTACTCTGAGTGCTCTCATTAATCTGGTTACTCTATTTACTCTGGTTACTTAATGCTGCAAAAACAATAGGAGTACTAATACATACTTCGCCAGTAGGTGTAGTCCCTATAGTTTCTAGTTCCTCTCAGTGAATTTCCTTAGTCTCTTCTTCCTCTTCCCTTGAAAACTCTTAATACTCTTCATCTAATTGCTTAGCTTCTTCTCCACTATATAAATCTTTGTCTTGTGCCAATGGTCCATAACTTTTCTTAAACAGGTTCGCAAGACGAACCTTTTTGAATGATATCCCACTACGGGTGTGTCCAACCTCTGTGTCACTGTCGCTTTATGAATTTTTGAAGATTATCTTTAAAATATACTGATTATTGTATCTTTAGGTTATTCTTCTCATGCAATAGAATCTTAATCTTCAGTTTCAAAAAGTGTATAAACTTCCCTCTAGGTCCCTTGAAGAAATACCTCTCTTCTTGACTATATGATTACACTCTTTCGATTGAAAACTATGTAATGTACCCTCCAATAGTGATATCAAACCAGAGATCCACTGCTCTAGAAACAACATTATCGAATTTCTTGACTTTCTTAATTAGTGTCGTTGTCCAAACCATGGGTGGTCTAGATATGATTTTGAACTGAGTATCTTTTAGTCTGGCTAGCCACTCGTACAACTCCTTGTGAACTCCTGCAAATAAAATCTTGTGTAGGTTAGTAAAGATGTACCTTCCAAACCAGTCTTCTGTACTAATTCTAGGGTTCTTGTTCTAAGCTTTGGTGAATTCCCATTCCTGTTCTTCTATTCACTTCTAAATCTATGTCTTTGATGGGAACCACCTTGATATTCCCTCAAGAAGATCCTTTTCCCGACAATGGAACCATTTGTTGGCACAGGGGCAGACCCAAGGTTCAACTCTAACAATGCACCAAAAAACCTAACTACTGGCCCTTTCAGCAACACCTATGAAGAAGCTGAAGTCTCACCTAAAGTAGCAATAGGGGGATTGCAGGACACAGGTGTCTACAACCAGAGGAAGTGCAAGATGATTCCTGAATAACAATGCAAGATAACCTAGAGATTCTTAACAATATTATGCTTAACTTCGTGAGGTTAGTTATATTTATTCTCTTCAGTAGGAAAACAACAATGCAATAACAGTATAATGTATATCACATAATACAACATCAATCACATAGAACAAAACAATTTATGTGGTTCACCCTCTCCCTAGCACTACGTCCATAGAACTATGTTTATTGATAAAGTATATGAAAATACACAGTTCTATCTGTGCACTCAGCTGTAAATCCTTCTCTCTCTCCTCTTTACTTCCCAACCATATGCACCCAGTTGTAGAGTAGATCTTCGCACCCAACTAAAGATCCAAAATTACAAGAATGCTCCAAGACATATACTTTTTCAGCTCAAACTCTCTATGTCAACAACAACCACTCTCCACTCTTCTAGACCTCTATTTATCCTTCTATGACTCTTAGAAACCCTAGAATGAAGTCTAGGTGCAAAACCCTAGGTACCAAAAACCCGCCATTTAAGGACTTCACCAACCACTTCTTCCTTCTTCTCCGTGAGGTTCTCCAAAGAACCTATTAGTGTCTTATTCCACTTGCTAACTTGTCCATGATTCATCTTCCTTACTACTTTGTCTTCCTTGATCTTCTCTTTTAACAGCTCACTTTTCCTTTACTTCACTCCTTCTTTTCTACTTCTTTAACCACTTCAACCCCTCCTTGGTTTGTGTGCCTTCCGCGCACTTCGTACTTTGACTTTATTCTTATTTAATATTTTATTTATTCTTTAATATATGAATAAGGGCCAACAATTATGCTTCCTCAATCCTCCTTTAAGAATCCTCTTTTCTTCTTGGATCATTCCAACACCATTCCAATAGGCCATTCCACTCACCTCTTAAGGTAATATGCTAGGATTTCTTCATCATTTTATTTCTAGTTTATCATTGTAATAAGAGATGTCCAATAGGAAAATCAAGAGGCATCCCAAGGAGGAAGAGGGGATACATAAGTCCTCCTTTATCTATGGTGTTTTTCTAACAAATATAATTATCCTTTGCTGGCATAATCCTGGTCATTTGGTTGATTCATTTTGGTTCAAAGTTTCTTATGCATTCTAGTTTTATTTCCTTAGTTGTTTTTAGTTTATTTGCTTGTTTATTTCATGTTCTTGGATTATATAACTCATGCACTAGCCTCTGTCTTGTCTAGCAGGCCCAACTAGACTTGTAGGTTCCCTTTGTTTGCTCACCCAAGTGACATAACAGACACAACAGATTGGAAACCATAATGGGGAGGAGGTATCAATTTCCTCTCTATTTGGGCTTTTTGAGAACTTATTTTTGACCCATTTCCCTTGAAGGAACCATAACCATCCTTTCCTTACCTATCAACAGGTAAGTTTGGAGATGAAGGAGGAGAATTATACTTAAAATCCCTCCCCCCCCCCCTCGACACATATCAGAACATGTGCGGGTATTTCAGCCCACAGATCTGGATTCAGAGCATTATGCGCTTAAAGTACTTTTTTTCTCTGTGCACTATGTGCCAAAAGGTATTCAGTTCTATAAACATTCTATGCATTGTTTGTTGATTGTGCTTCTGTTTGAACTATACCCTGCACATTTGTTTAGAGTTTCAAAATTGTAAGCATTTTTGTGATGATCTGAATGCCCCTAGCCTTCAAAATCTTGCTTTTATGAGATTTTCAAATGCACTACACTTAGATTCCTTTCCCACATGAAAGGTTAGTCAAACATAGGCACTTAGGCGGTAAAAAGAACCACATTTATCTTATTTTTTTTTGGTTTCCACATAGATGGATTGTTTTGATTGTAAAAGTTAAGTTGAGATTCTTTGCTATCACATATAAAAACAGTTTCATTGGGGCCGGAAATCAACTTTAATCATTGAGTATGCTCTTCTCTCACACCATAGAGTGATATTGAGAATTAGAAAGATGTTTAAGGGGACAGTTCATCTCCCTTAACAAAATATTTAGGAGAGGAAAAGGTCCCCCTAGGGATCCTCTTAGTTTTTTTTCAACCATCTTAAATTTGTAAGGGACCATACATGCCCACATGTTGGAAAATTAGGATAGTTTTTGAAATCACTTTCTTAGTTTACATCACTAGGAGAGTTTAAAGATCAAAGTAATGGGCCCATACATACCCACATGCTTGCAATCTAGGATAGTTTTTCAAATCTTTCTTAGAGTAAATCACATTAGGGAGTTTAAAAGATTGGTAAGGACCCATATCTCCACATGCTAGACCTTTAGGGATTTTAAAATTCAGCAAGGTTGTACCAATGCCATCTAGTAAGATAGGTAATCAATATTTGTAAGGACCACAGGAAGTCCACATGTTGCAAATTGACACCTAACTTATTAAAATTTGGCACATTTTATCACTTGCTCACACACAAAGTCACTCCTCACTCACATGATGTTGGCACAGGGGAAGACCAAGGGTTCAACGCTACAACAACGCACAAACAAAACCCTAAATATTGTCCCTTTCGGCAACACCTGCGAAGCAGATGAAGTCTCACCTGAGGTAGAGTTAGGGGTGGTTGCAAGACTCAGGTGTCTGTAACCTTAGCTAGGACACAGATATGTGATTATACAGCTTACTAGAGCACTTAGCACCGTCAGTTCCTCAAGATACATTCAATAACCACTTCACTTATAAGACAGAGCTTCACAACATTCACACTAATCTATACTATTCAAGCACTTAGCAATAGTAAGCTAGATCAAACCTGGTAGATCATCACTAAGCATCTTCATAGACATCATATCTAACATTCATACACATCTAGGAGCACAAAGAACAAGAAGATATTCCTACAAATATCAAAGCACTTAGCAGAAGAAGAAGTAAACACATTGGATCAAATCACAAAGCATCACACACAGATTTACGTGGTTCACCCCCACCCTGGGGCTAAGTCCACCAACTCTTCTCCTTTATTATCACGGTCAAGCAGTTACAACATAGAGCCTCAACAACCCTTACTCCGCATAGGAAAGAAGATTTGCGCAACTCACTAGATCCTTCTTCCTTGCACTTCAACACAAATCCTTTTACAACCTCCTACAACAAATTGAACTGAGCTTTGCAAGTCTCTTACAATCATGCACAGAGCATTTACAATCCACATTCGATCACACAGATCTAATTACTATCACTAATCCATCGACTCTCTTTTACATTTCCTAGACATCTATTTATACATACAAAAGTGGGATAAGCATAGGTAAATCCACAAGCCGACATCCCTTTCCCATAACATTAACCCAAACCCTAAAAAGGGGACCAAAAGTGGACTGAGATCTTGTGATCTCTGCTTCATCCTGTGCACTTCCTTCAATAGGGCGTCGAAGTCCCAAAAATGGCCAAATATGACCAAGTATCTCCCACAACTTGGTCAAGGGCCAACATGCCCCCAAAACTCATATGTGACTCATCTCGAGTCACTCAGGTCTGATCAATTCTACTTCAAACGCCCCGAGCTTGGCTCAAGCTTCTTTGACCTGCTGCATTGCAAATGCTTCTTGCTCGACAAACTCTTGGATGAGTGAGACATTCATCGAACATTCTAGGTTTTTTTGTGCTGAATTTACAACTTGTTCTAGCTCTGTTCCTTGGTTCTCGATCTCTATAAATAGATGACATGCCTTATCCTACAAAGGTTGAAGTTGTTGAGTTACTTCCATTACCTTTCTCTATATTATATGGATATGTTGTTGTGCTATGCGCTACTCAAAAGACCAT
Organism: Picea sitchensis; assembly: GCA_010110895.2. NCBI lineage: Eukaryota > Viridiplantae > Streptophyta > Pinopsida > Pinales > Pinaceae > Picea > Picea sitchensis. Next base: position 10,142 of record SNQJ01S0085714.1, on the reverse strand, counting down.
TTCATTTTCTCTATGGGTGATAGGGCCTTCAGCTGGACCTATAGCTTTTCACCTTCATTATTCGCCTCCTGGAGCTGTGACTCCAATTTGTGCAATTCATGGTTCTCGATTAGGTTCTCATTTATCTGCGCACTTATGCTACTTAATTGTTTGCATTCCTCGGTGAGTGCTTTAATCCTTTCTACTGTGCTTCGGGCAGTCATTTCTCATTGGTCCAACTCTTCTTGTGGGGTACTTGGTATCATCTAAAGCTCTATTTCTATGACTCTTTGTTGAAGTTGTTGAATAACTTCAACAAGATTCATCACTTGGTGTTCTAAGGGTTCTTCTACTTTTTGTTCTAAGCCGGTCAAAGAGAGAAATGCTCTGTTGACTGCTTCTTCGATCTTAATCTGCTTCGCGAGCAATTGCTCCTTTTCCTTTTGGATCTTCGCTCTGTCTTCTTCCAATTTTTCTTGGAGAACTACCCTCTCTTGTTCCGCAGCTTGATGCTGCTCAATGATTTCTTCATGTGCTTTCTTTAAGGCCTGGGTGGCATGCGTGGTTTCTTCCTATGATTTCCAAAGGTGTTCTTTGACTGTGGCATAAATCTTTCATAGTTGAACTGGTTCATATACCTCTTATGTTGTTCCTTTTGGCAAGGGCACACTGGATACCACGTAGCTAGATCGAATTGCCTGCTGCACACCTTGGAGCTCGCTCTCAATTTTGTTGTACATTGCCTCTTGCTTGGCTTCCTTCTTTTCTGTTATTTCTTATATAGCTTCGTTCATAGTGGTGAGGAGGAAAATGAAGTCATCTAGGGTGATCATGGTCTTCATCTTGGTTACAGGGGTTCTAGGTTTCTTCCAGGAGGAAGGTTTCAGAGGTGAAACCTTCCTTTTCTTCGATGAGTCCTCTTCGTCTTCTGGCCTCTGTTCAACTTCTTCATCATTACCTTCTTGCTCAGGTGAAATGGACGTGGTCCTTACAGATCTGTTGTCTATATCCTGTATTTCCTCATCCTTCTTCGTCTTTGTTGTTTTCTTCATCTTACTAGGTCCAGGTGTATCTTGCGCAGCTTCTGGGATGTCGATGTTGGACAATTCTACAGGTTCTGCTGAAACAAGGAGGTATTCCGACCATTCCTTAGTGATTTAATCTAGGTCTTCTTCTGTCATCTTATAATAATATTGTAGTTTCTCTTTGTTCTCATCAACACATGTTGTTATGTAAATCAAGTGGCAGTCTGCATTGAACTTCATTAAGGGCCTGAACCTGAAGAGGGTATTTGAGGTTATCTGAGGCTCGGACTAGATGGTGTGCTTCAACTGATTGTAGTACACGTGGAATACAACATTTGATTTCCATAATTTTCTCATATCATTCAAGTACCATAAGGTACTGAACTTCACGGCTAATGGCTCAAAAGGGTCGAGGTCTGAAAAGGTTGCATCTTTCGGTAGCTCCCATGCAACAAACTCTATAAGTAACAAGAGCTAGCTAAAATGGAATTCATGCCCCTGATCATGGGCTTCTCTATAGTCGATCTCTAGTTAATTCACCAGGTACTTCACCCAGTTCATTTATAGTCCCTCTACACACTTTCCTGTGAGGTCAACTACAAAATTGGATACTTTCTTGGGTTGATTCTTGCAAACGAGCTTCCCTGTGATTAGCTGACATGCAAGATGCATCGTGCCACTCTAAATAGAGGCTACCTTGTATCCTCGTGCTCATTTATCAACATCGCCATAAGATTCTTTGATCTTCTGAGCAAGAGTGTGGTCTGTAGTCTTTCCACGATATTAGTCACGGGGATCAGAGCCCTACATGCCAAGACCTTTGATCCTATTGATCAATTCTAGATAAACTGTGATGCGGTGGTTCAACCATAGGTATCCTCCATGGTAGCTCTCTAGGAGTAGCTTAACACATGCATTGACTTCTTGGTGATGTCTAAAATGTGGGATCTTCATGACATTAAGTAGAGTGGACTGCGCAAGGTTCATAGTCCATTGTTGAGGGATGATCTTCAAGTTATTTCCCTTGGTTCTAGTTAGATACTTTTATGAGGCAAGTGTGTTGTAGAATTTACGATCCCTCTGGTTGAAGTCACTAAACTTCAATGCTATAATCTTGTCTTGATTTGTGTGGAATGCACATACCCATTTAAGCAGGTACTTAGTGACTAGAGTGTACTCAAAGTCTCTAGGAATGTTGTCTCTATTGATCACACCACTCATAGGTGGTATGTAAGTGGGTAGGATGGATGGAACCAACCTTGCATTGGCCATATCATCTTTATGTTTGGTTCTTTGTTCTGCATCGGCTCGGAATGTTCCTGCTCAAGCAGTCGATGGGGAGGCTTGCACTCCTCTCATCGAGGATTCCTGTAAACTTGTAGACAACCCTCGTTCTGACATGAATCTTTTGGTTCTGAGGCTAGCGAGTACCTCTCTTGCAGATTCTTCGATGGTGCTAAATTCGTCGAACATACGTGCTCAGAGAGAAAAAATTAGTCAGGGTTCACATTGATCTTCGATACTATACTAGGATGACCAACCAGATCACAATGACCACTGTATACAACTACTATTTGGTGGGCTTTTAATTCTTAGTTGGCAAAAGTGTTCTTCATGCATGGTGCGATGAACTAAATAAGAAATTTGGCAACTGTCTGCTTGCAATGGGTAGGAATCTTCCATTAACATTGATCTATCCATTATTGTGCGGTCCAATGGTCTAGTGATGATCCTTTAATGTTTTTTTGTCCATTCGGGGAGGAAGTAGAACGAGTATATCTATCCAACGATTATATCGCTTCGGCATGGTGAAGTTCCATAGGTCCTTGTTCGGATATCTCATCGAAGGTCCCATTATGCAAGTTTTCTTTCTGCGATGTTCTATCTGGAATCTCCTACAACTTTTCAATCTTTGCCTTCTTCTTACTTAAATTTCTAGCCTTCTTTCCAGTGAGCTTTGTTTCAATATTTCTTTTCTCATTCTATCTCTTATTTTCCTTGGATATAGTTACTTCATGTTGTTGAGGTTTTTTCTTAGGGTTTAGGTATAACATCTCTTCTTTATCTGAGATAGAAACTTCAGTCTTCCGTGAGTCCTCTGGTGTTCTGATAACTTTGACATATGGGTTCCTAGTGTGATATAGCTTCGATCTGTTCTCCTATTCTTCAATCAAATATGTGATCCTTCTGGTCGTGAAATCTTTTAACTCTTGTCTCTGATGTTCTAAATTTTTTTCTTCTTCCTTCTTTCTAGCTTGATCTCTTTCAATCCAAAGATTTCCAAGTAACATAGTAAATGGGGCGTTGTCCTCAATAAATTTGATAATCTCAGAATCCTCTCCTCCTAAAGTTCCATTAGCATTCATAGATATCTGATTGAGCCTTCCAAATAGGTTCACTAGTTTCCCTCTGAATAACCCTATTCCACTCAGAGAAGGGGTCATAATAGGCCTCCCTATAGCTTCCCAAGTTCTTTCTGTCATAACATTCACCTGTGTTTCCTCGTCTAGAACACATTCAACATCGAAGTCTCCTATTCTTACCTCAATGCATTGTTTCTTGTTAAAAAACTATGATAATCTAACATGTCGGTGATCATTCAAGGTGTTTTGTATCTATAGTAACATCTTGTCTGATTCTCTCTAGGCTTTTTTTATTTCTAAACCTGCCTTATGTTTTTCTTTTTTCAGATTCATGACCTCCATTTTAGCAATCATTCTCGGGAAATATAATCCTTTGTGGTCCAAATATTTGCAAAATAGAAAACTAGGTCTTCCACCAGGGAATTCCTTAGCAAGATGTCCCGGTCTTGTGCAACTGTAACAGAGGGTTAATCCTCTCTTTATTTTAAATGATCCCCAACCTTTTCTGTACTGCGCACTAGGGTTATGGTATCTAGTCTGCAAAAAAATATTTTGAGGATCCCGTGTCCGCTTGTTAGTCCAAACATTCTTTCTATGCATAGGTATAACATATCTATTAGATATATTCATATCAAACATTCTTTCATCTATCAGAGCCCTAGTTTCCAAGCTAGGATAGAATCTATCAAACACACCTAGATCCATACTCTAGAAACAAAAAATTTCACTTATTTTACTTTTGCAGAGCACAAAGCTTCCATATCTAATTTTATTTTACTATTCTTACCTCTATCAGAGCACAAAGCTTACATATCTTACCTCTTTTTTGCAGATCCGACCTTTCTTTCTTGGTACAAAGCTTCACATGTTAAGTAGAACACTGTGCACTAGGGCAACAGATCTACGCACAGAGCTTCCCCGGTTTCTAGATCGAATCTTTGCACAAAGATTTTCTTTCTCAGTTCCCAACAATCACAGTTCCAGTCCCGGCAGAAGAACCATTTGTTTGCACAGGGGAAAACCCAGGGTTCAATGCTACAACAATGCACCAGCAAAACCCTAACTACCGACCCTTTCAGCAACACCTGTGAAGCAGATGAAGTCTCACCCGAGGTAGAGGTAGGGGTGGTTGCAAGACTCAGGTGTCTGCAACCTTAGCTGGGACACAAATATGTGATTATACAACTTACTAGAGCACTTAGCACCATTAGTTCCTCAAGATACATTTAATAACTACTTCACTTATAAGACAGAGCTTCACAACATTCACACTAATATATAGTATTCAAGCACTTAGCAACAATAAGTTAGATCAAACCCAGTAGATCAACACTAAGAATATTCATACACATCAGATCTAACATTCATACACATCTAGGAGCACAAAGCATAAGTAGATCATCCTACAAATATAAAAGCATTTAGCAGAAGAATAAGTAAACACATTGAATCAAAACACAAAGAATCACACATAGATTTACGTGGTTCACCCCCACCGTAGGGCTACGTCCACCAAATCTTCTTATTTATTATCTCGATCAAGAAGTTACAACACATAGCCTTAACAACCCTTACTCTGAAGCTCGCTAGATCTGTGCAGCTCACTAGATCCTTCTTCCTTGCACTTCAACACAAAGCCTTTTACAACCTCCTACAACAACTTGCACTGAGCTCTGCAAGTCTCTTACAATCATGCACAAAGCATTTACAATCCACATTCGATCACACAGATATAATTACTAGCACTAAGCCATCGATTCTCTTCTACCTTTCCTAGACATCTATTTATACATACAAAAGTGGGCCTAAGCATGGGTAAACCCACAGGCTGACATCTCTTTCCTACTACATTAACCCAAACCCTAAAAAGGGGCCCAAAAGTGGATTGATATCCCGTGATCGCTGCTTCATCTTCCACGCTTCCTTCAATAGGGCGTTGAAGTCCCAAAAATGGTCAAATATGACCAAGTATCTCCGACAACTTGGTCAAGGGTCAACACATGATTTCATTTTGAATTGTGGAGGTTGAAGTAGGTTTTCTCGAAAGGAATTCTGAAACATCCCACTATTTCTTGATGAAATTATCCACACCCACTTAATTCAAATGAGATTGGTTCACACCCCCAATCTCTCAACGCACCACATCTAAATTGTTTCTAAAAACTCACTAAGTTTTCCTCCAAAGGAGGTGCCAAAACAAATTTTTAGTCTAGGTAGGATCTCAGGGTTAGGCATCCAAATAACCCCCCATTATCTAGTTCTCACATTCTTAAAACATTAGAGGTCGACAAATAAGGAACTTTTAAATCCTCCAAGTAAAGTGTTCCTAACACCATAAGGTAGGGAGATACCCGTGAAGGGTCAAAGGGAGAGGTCTGATTGTTATGTGTATCTACCCAGGTGGAAATTGTGGGTTGTAATTGCACCTTGATCAAATTTTGTGTGGCTATTGGGAAATACCACTAGCTCTTTCAGGATATGCAACCTCTACCCCTCATTATGACTGATTGTTTCATCCTTCACTAGTTCCTCTTCTGGTGGCTTTAGACCCCATTATTGAGTTCTCTTGGAAGGTCCAGTGATATTTGAGATGAAGGACAGGATGTTACATCTTTTTAGGACACAAGCATTTTTTTTTTTTTCCTCCCACGTGGAAAAAATCCACCTACCCACATGTACGCTTATTTACAGTTTATTTATGTATGATGCTCATTTGACTACATGAGATTGTGAGAGATATTGTGAAGGTCCAAATTATACAAGTCTCTTGTTCATTTATTTCTCTCATCACCATTTGTACACATTCACTTTTCTATTCGAACATCATAGGGGACCCACAGAATCCTCGTTGTTCCAGACGCTTGCAAAATCTCCCTCCTATTCTGGGAGGAGTTCCTAGTCTTGCCAACTCATCGACTCAACCATCTCACACCCCTGTGAGTGTCGCTATTTTGGGATCAGATTTTATTGGTTCCACCATACTTGGGTCCAATTCCCAAGAACATCCATCCACTAGCTCTCCTTCACAAGGAGGTAGGGGGAAAACTTATTCTCAAGGGAGAAGTACAACCCCACCAAACCGCCCTCAAGGGTCAGGTCCACTACCTGCTCACACCATGGATGGAACTGATACTCCACCACCATCCCTGATGCCGTATTTTTGGTCCCTCAACATCCTTGATTTGAGTAAACTCACGAATGACTATATATTACATGACCCCACATGGCCCAACATGCCTACCAAACTACCTTCAAACATTCCCAAATTTGAAGGCAAATCGGGGGAAGATCCCACCAACCATGTCATGACCTTCCACTTATGGTTCTCTTCAAACAACATCATGGTGAATCCATCCACTTAAGGTTATTTCAACACACACTCTCTAGCCCATCAGCCAAATGGTATGTGGACGAAAAATTAGGGACCCATGAGACTTTTGAATCCTTGGCCAAATAATTTTTGGCCTTATTGCAGCGACTAGTTCGTCCGGAAACTGGTCTAGAACTTCTCTCTGAGTGCAAACAAATTTCTTCTACACATATTTCTGACCACATTCATGAATGGCATCAACGACGTAGTTTATGTAAATCAGAAACCACCAAAGAACAACGTCTCGATTGGTTTCTCAAATCACTCATCTCTATCCTTTCCAAATATGTGGCATCCACCTTCCCCCAAACCGAAGAGGAAGCCATCAACAAGGCTCAATAGTATGACCTCATTTATGCTTAGTCGAGTTAGTTATAAACAATAACACTTGATGCACCAAGACCTGTACCATTCGTCCAGGACAAACTTGGGATGTGTCATGCGGCGGATGGATTGACTGGTACCACAACAAACCAAAATACATACATCCAACCACCACCTATGTATAGTAAACCCATATATCCATCGATATATGGAGGGCCATATTATTACCCTAATCTCCTTTACCAAAATCCATATCATGTTTCTCCCCCTCCACCCATGAGTGGACCTTTGCCAACACCCATCATGTGCTTGGTTTCTCAACCAAGCTCAGGTGCCCCTTCTACCTCATCTTATAACTTGGGAACTAGTGAAATAACTTCGCCTTCCTATGCACCATATTGATCATTTCCAAAACATAATCTGTATTTTCCATTTCCTATTCCTCCACATCTGGTCGCTCCTCCACAACGGAAACCACACATCAGTGTTAAATTTTTTCAACCCTCTTCCATTTCACAATTTCATACTTTTGAACAGTTGAATACGGAAAATCCGTCCCATCAGCTGAATAATGCCAAAAAGAAAGGAAAAATCCAAAACAATAATAATCCAGGACCATGAGGAAATAACCCCCAACAAAACCAACCTGCTGGGGGCAACCAAAATTAGAGTAACAAGAACCCCCAAGGGGACAATAACAACAAACACCAAGGGAGGAAAAAAAACAAAAACCTCTGGAAGAACTTACCTTTCTCTCTTTGCGGTGATCATGGTCATTATACTCACCATTGCCCCTAAATTTCTGACTTCAAATGGATGAAAGACTCCATGAACGCGCCACATCCCCTTGCACCACCTGCCCCTCAGCAGGCCCCACAATAGTATTTGCAGAAAATACCCCCATTCATGTTTCAAAACCCTATTCCACACTAATGTGTGATGAATACCCAACATGAGGTACATCCTTCCCCACCACAAATGGGATAGTATCAACACCCTAAAAATCCGGTGGATCACAATATCCTCCTAACTAGTGAAGAAGAAATTATTCTGCAAATGCGCAGTTGTCAATACAACGCACCCCTTGAATCTACTCCCACCACTTCAGAAGTAGCTCCAACTACAACTAGACAACCCTTGATGATTCCATGCCCTAACAATGAACCCTCCATTCGTATCCCCCACATACAGTTACGATGGAATGTCAACAACCCTCAGGCTAGGGTGACACATAATTACAGTCTGGTTGATGACTTGGAATAGTCCCTTGTAGCCATGTTGGTATTAGAGGTCCTCCAAACCTGTCCAAATCAATATAAATCCTTGGTTTTTGCCTTGGGGGAAATCGACCCAGGTGATACTAGACTCATCACATTTGATCAAGATTGTGGGGAACCTCATCTCCCCACTTTAGTAGCTTTCCAAATACTAGTTAATATTCAGAACATCATGGTTCATCGATGTATCATTGATGAAGGTGTAGCCACATGCATCATGTCCAAAATTGTATGGAAAATACTTGGCTCATGTTGGGTATGTGTTATATTCTTTGCAAGAGTAGTAGTGTCTCAGTGTCTGCACCAGGCGCGCAGGGGGGTTAGAGGGGTCGGAGCCCCCTGCACGGGGGTTCAGGGCCAGTGCCCCCGATTTTTTTTTTCGGGACAACATATTTTAGCCGGGACGACATATTTACGGGATGAAATATTTATGGGACGACATATTTACGGGATGAAATATTTATGGGACGACATATTACCGGGACGACATATTTCCGGGACCACATGATATTAGGTGGTTTTTCAGCACATGGTTTTTTGCTGATGGTTTTCTATTTTCGGTTAAGGAATTAGGGTTTTGGACTAATCCAGGTCATTGGGTTAGGGTTTTGGATGCCGCTGGCTCCTATATGTATATTGTATTGTAAACAATGTAACACAATGTATGA
>SNQJ01S0085712.1:28587-54494 GCA_010110895.2 Picea sitchensis | reverse complement strand
AAGGTTGGGTCCTACAGGTTCACTTCTCCCTCCAATGGATCACTCTTGATACTCTCACTATCACTCTTTCTTACAACGGTACTCTCAGTAGAAGAAACATTGATGAATTTTGGCTATCTGTATTCTCCTAACCTCATCCATCAGAGGGAATCTGTTATCACTGAAATTTTGTCCGCAAATGGTTACATGAATCCAACATCTTCAAATAGATATTAATTCACCCATGGACCAAAATTACCAAAAATCATTTCCAAAAGGTCCAAAACTATACAACCAGTTGTAAAATTAGGATGTGCTATGACTATACAGGGTGCGCACGCACATGCGCCATTAAGAAATGTAGGAAAAGTGCACATGTGCACAATGCACGACTGTGGATGCTAAAATCCACGCACACCTAAGAACGACACATTTATGATGTTGGTCAGCCTCCCACCCACTTCTGGTTCAACTTCCAAGTCGATTTGATATCCAAATCTCGGCTGGATCTGGTTGGGTGGCTAGTCAAAAACCTAAAGGTGCCCTAAACAACCCCTTTTCACACTAAAAGTTGGTTGCACAATACCTCAAAGTGGTGCTATAAAACAAGGCCATGGGTGCACTACATCTTCAAGGAATTCATTTGCAAGGTTATGTTGCTGCTATTATCTTTCGGAAACCTCTTTTCTTATCAAGATCATACTAGCACCATTCCATTTGGGCAATCCACATCACCTTTTGAGTGGGTTAGCTTGGGATTCTTTCACCATTTCTTTCAAGTTTCCAAGTTGTAAGAAGAGCTCAATCTTGGGGGTCCAAGAGCCCTCCCTTGGAGGAAGAAGGGACCCAAAGTCCCCTTTATCTTTGGTGTTTTCTTTTCACTAATACAATCATTTCCATTGGTGACATGAGTCTTGTTTGTTTCTTGTTCTTATGTTCATATGCACAATAGTTTAGTTGTTTTTTCCTTTCCTAGTTTAATTCTTAGCTTAGTCTTTTATGTTTATTCTTCTAACCCTTTCCTTTACTGTTGTCTTTCTTAGATAACCCAACTAAGCTTGTAAGCACCTCTGTTTTTCTCATTTAGGTGACAAAAGAGGCGCAACAGATTGGCAACTCTGTTGGGGAAAGGTATCAATTTCCTACCCCATTTGGGTTATTTTATCTCTTCTTTTTACTTAATTAACCTGCAAGTACCATAACCAACCCAAGCCGACCAGCAAAACATAAAATTTAAAGATGAGTTGGGAGAATTCCATCTGGGATTTTCTTCACAGCCATGTGATAGTTATGCGCAGGTTTATTGTCCCACAGTCGTGCATCGTGCACTCATGCACCAAAAAAACTGCATTACTCTACAGCTTTTGCGCACCTGCGCTCAAAAATATTTTTCAGTTTGTGCATTGGCGCTTAGAGCGCCTCGGTCTAGTCTGAAACCCACGCACCTGTGCAAAAAGAACACATTGTAAGTTTTTTATGATCTGCTGAAGGCCAATAACCTTCTTAAATATGATTCTATGCATGTTGTAATCTGCACCAAACTTACATTCCCTCTCATAGAAAGGGATTAGTCAAAACACATAGGCACTTAGGGGTTAAAAATCATTGTTTTTCCTCTTTTTTTCTTTTTACCAAAAATCATTTCCAAAATTTCCAAAACTATACAACCAGTTATAAAATCAGGATGCGCTATGAATATACAAGGCACGTGCGCACATGCACCATCAAGAAACGCAGTAAAAGTGCACATGCGCACGATGCACGACTGTGGATGCTAAAAGTCACACATACCTGAGAACGATGCATTTATGATGTTGGTCAGCCTTCCACCCACTTCTGGTTCATCTTCCAAGTCGATTTGACATCCAAATCTTGGTTGGATCTAGCTAGGTGGTTGTCAAAGACCTAAAGGTTCCCTAAATAGCCCCTTTTTACACTAAAAGATGGTTGCACAATACCTCAAAGTGGTGCTGTAAAACAAAGCCATGGGTGCACTACATCTTCAAGGAATTCATTTGCAAGGTTATGCTACTACTATTCCCTTGGGGAAACCTCTTTTCTTATCAAGAGCATATTAACACCATTCCATTTGGGCAATCCACATCACCTTTTGAGTGGGTTAGCTTGGGAATTTTTCACCATTTCTTTCAAGTTTACAAGTTGTAAGAAGTGCTCAATCTTAGGGGTCCAAGAGCCTTCCCTTGGAGAAAGAAGGCACCCAAAGTCCCCTTTATCTTTGGTGTTTTCTTTTCACTAATACAATCCTTTCCATTGGTGACATGAATCTTGTTTGTTTCTTGTTCTTATGTCCTTATGCACAATAGTTTAGTTGTTTTTTCCTTTCCTAGTTTAATTCTTAGCTTAGTCTTTTATGTTTATTATTCTAACCCTTTCCTTTACTGTTGTCTTGCTTAGCTAACCAAACTAAGCTTGTACGCACCTCTTTTTTTCTCATTTAGGTGACAAAAGAGGCGCAACACTCATGGAGCTCATCATCCTCCTGAACCAGTACCATACCAATCGTCTCTTCGGACGCGATGATATAAAGTAAGTAATCTCTACTGTAGTCAGGAAACTTTAGCAGAGACATCAATACCAAGGCTTTCTTCAAAGCATCGAAGGATTCCTAGGTTCGCTCATCCCGGGTAAAAGGGGTGTCCTTCTTCAAGAGATGCATGAAAACCTTAGTAATATTGGCATAGTTCACTATAAACCGATGTAAAAATTTAGCTTTCCCCTGTAAACCTTGAAGTTGTCGAATAGTACACGGGGGAGGCACTCGAAGTATTGCCTCGAACTTTAATGGAACTACCATGATCCCAGTCTCATAAACTAAAAATCCTAGAAGACATCTTGACCTAACTCAAAATATGCATTTATGAGGGTTCAACAGGATGCGATAATGATGAAATATTTCAAAAACTAGTCAAATATGCTTAGGGTGATCCACTCTCTTACGGGAGTGAGAAACAAGATTGTTAAGATAAGCTTCAACTATATTCTTGAGATCGTGAAATGCGAAGGTCATAGCATGTTGGAAGGTTTCTTCGATGTTTTTAATGTCGAAAGGAATCTTCTAGTATGCGAAAGTACCCCAAGGAAAAATAAATTTCATCTTATGTTGATCCTCGGGTTTAAACTGAATTTAGTTATACCCTGAAAATTCATCCATGAAATAAAAAACTTTGCTTCCTACACACTTGTTGAGAATTTGATTGATGAAGGGTGTAGGGAAATTTTCCTTAGGATAGGCCTTGTTTAGGTCACAAAAATCCATGCATACACAGATGGTTCCTTTCTTCTTATTCACAAGAACGGGATTAGATAACTATTCAATCAAGGGAATCGGGTAGATAAATCCAGCATTAAGAAGTTTTTCTACATCTACCTTAATAGCAGGGGCCTTTCGGGGATTGACAGATCTAAGATGTTGTCGAACAGGATTAGCATACGGGTAAGTTTTAATCTCATGTTCGACAATTCAAGGGTCGATTCCTAGCATATCTTCATATGACCAAGAGAATACATCTCGAAATTCCTTGAAGAGTTCAATGTAGATCAAAATTTCTTCTGGTGAACAATCTACATCGATGTATACATTTTCAATCTTGCCAGGGATACGAGAGATATCGATCATGATGGTAGGTGAGATACTCTCCATGTTTCCTTCAGCATAAATGTTGTGTGCATCAAGTGGAACTACAGCGTCACTGACTATCTCGCTCAAAGTAGATCTAAAGTCATCTTGTTCGATTCTGGCAAGCTCTGGGAGAAAATAGGAGTGATGATGCATATCATTCCAAGGTTTTTCAAAACCATTTCTTGCCTCAAAAATGGATTCATCCAAAGGTAAAGCCTCATCGAGGTAGTCATGTGAGCAATACGATGAAGTCGCCCACACAGGCTCAAGAACAAGATCCTCCTCGTCTGTTTGTGAGGTAATAGGATCGAGATCGGTAGAAGAGTCAAGAACATCCTGATACACTATCTCTGTTGTCGATAGTGGCATGACCATTCCAGTATGTGACTTACCTTCACAAGACATAGTCGAGGAAGGTAGGGTCCAAGGATCAATAAAATAGGAAGTGCAGAAAGGAACGAACCTCTCTGACGAAACGAGCCTACTGGACATGGAATAAATATGGTGAACCGGTGTCATGAAGTTGAAGTTACCCATAAGGGATGAATACATTCCAACACCTATATTCTCATTTGTCGACTGAGAATTTTCAACCATGGGGATCGATGGTCCAACAGATGCACTAGGACTACCATACACAAAGTACAATTGATCGATCGTCATGATCTTCCCATCATGAGGAAAATAAAGAGTACAGAAGATGGATGATACGATCGTTGTCATAGCATAATTCCAATTGTGTCCTAGTAACACGTTATAATCTAGGGGCGCATCAACCACCTTGAAATCCATATCTATCATCTTCCCACCTAATTGGACCGGAAAGGTAGGAAGAATACCGTGAGGGAGGAAGGAACGACCGTCAAAAGAATTCAACATGGTTGGAGACTGAGAAAGAGTCGGAGAGACGAGGGCTTTCCAACAGACTAGGTACATCACACATGTGGCAGTGCCTTCATCAACAACAATACGCTTGATGGTATACTTTGAGTAACCCACGTGTATTTGGAATGCCACATGGTAAGGCAAGCGAGGCTTCACATCTATGACGTCAAACTTGATAACTTTCGAGCCACAAGGATCTAGATCTCCTAACGTAGATAGCAAGGAATTCCTCTATGGACACATCTGGAGTACCTCCAGAGCCGACATCGCACAAGGGGTTTGACCCAGGTCCTCAACAATAGAGTAATTATGGGAGACTCTAGCATGAAGATTGTGGGTAGAGTTCTTGAGTAATCCTTTCAGAATATGAAGTGGTGGCTCTAGTTTTTCGATCTGTAGAGGAATCTTCGGAGGAGGAGGAGACTCTAGACCAGGTGCGGTTTATGGAGAACTATAATCATGAGGTCGAGTGGATACATTAACCTCATATTTGACCATATTGATGCATAAATAGTCATTGTCTTGTGATGGTGGTTTTTTACTCCCACTCGCCACATTTATGACATTCGAGGAGCTCGAGGCCATGTGTTGGTTATGTGGAAAAGGATTCACCAGCACGGCAGGAGGTAGAGATAAAATCCTTATAACTTCAAAACGTTTGGGAACTAAATGGGTAAGGTGATTGTCTATAAAAATATTATAGGGAAACTTCACCTTTCACATTTCTTTTCTGCCCTCACCAGCATTATTATTTGTCTTCTCATTATTACCATTGTCCTTGGGTTTATTATTATTCTTCCCACCCCTATGATTATTATTATGTCCTTTCTTCTTACTCCCTCCTGGTTGTTGGCTACCATTCAGGATAGTTGACAACTACACAGAACATACATATTCTGATTGAGTGGGATTAGAGGACACAGATGAATATGGCCCTCCTACAGATTGGTTTAGAGACATGTCTTTCAAATGGCTTGTCACTAACTCTGCGTATTTCACATTGACGGAGCCTACAATGCCATCGAAATGCAGTTTGGGCTTTTGTCTAGGGTCATATTTTGACCTCGGTGTGTTAGGAAGAATCTCATATAACATCCTAGACTAAGAATATATAATATCTAACGATTGGGATTTAAAGATCGCTTCTTCCTTAGAAGTAACCCCGGATGTAGAAACATCCTTTGAAATATAAGGCAGGAGATATTTAAGGAACCACTCTAGAAATAATTTTGGGGGTATATAGGCCTTGATCAACCTCTTCCATCTACGCCACTCCTGGATGTGATCCGAGATATGAGTGGCCCTATCCTGACGAAATGTCGACAAAAGTTCGATGTCAGCATCGTAATGAACCGACAATTGAAAGTGATTGAGGAAGACTAAAACTAACTGATTAAAATTTTTGTATGCCCCCGTAGGTAGCTTGATATACCATTTCGTTGAAACACTGGTGAGGGTGCGTTGAAACAATATTAACCGAATAGAATCACCATTAATGGAATTCTAAGAGAACCATAGGTGAAAGGTGGTGACATGATCACCAGGATCCTCATCGGTACTTCCCTCGAATTTTGGAATATCTGAAGGAATCTTAGTGGGAATAGAGGGCCATGAAGGATCATGATGCACGGGGTCATTCATTAACTTAGACAAGTCTGGAAAGTTGATCATGGCCAAAAAATGGAGACGGAGTTCCAACATCTAGCCCCAAGCTACCTAGAAATATTGTGGTTGGGAAATCGCAGTCCATCCAGGGTTCTAGTAAGCACCATGGCCCTATTCAGGATTGTAATACCCTCCTCAAGGTTGATTCATAAGGGGTTGGTTGGGCACCATTCTAGTAGGAACGTTCTGATGAGGGTTATAAAAACTTCCCCCGGTGGGAGTGGACCCGGGTTAGGAGTTAGCCAAGGTGTGAAACTGACCTCCTCTGAGTGTGAATCTGGAGGATAAAGATGGATTCGTCATGCCAAATGTGTTGGTCAGAATCGGCACAGAGGAGGTGGGTGTAAAGGATGGAAAACGAGCAGTATCTTATCCACTGGGTTGATTACTCCATCCAGAAGCAACATGACTAGCCCCAGGGTTAAAAGGAGGAATGAATCCAAGGGTAGGACTCGTTTGAGGGACATGAGTTCCACCAAACGCGAAAGGAGTATAATGAGGATTTGTGCCCCCAAGTGAAATGCCAACATTAGTACCAGCCGCCAGGATAGAGTTTGAAAACTGCGATGTAAAATTCGGCATACCATAGGAAAAAAGACTAGAGGCCATAGGGATGGACTGAACATTATAGCCCCATGAGTGACCAAGAGACCCAAATGAGTTCATGGTTATAGGTTGAGTATTCATTATAGAATGGGAAGCGGTGCTAATATATGCCTCTGACACTACAACCATGGTGGTTGAAGGAGTTGAACGGGTATGGTTAACTATAGTAGGTGTGGGAGTCAAAGGGATCCCAATATCTTGATGACTCGGTTTAGTACTCGTCCTTGTATAATCTCAAGTATGATAAGTGGAGGTGTGTGTACCACGTTTTATAACTCTACTCATTTTAGAAGGCAAAGACTCAAAATGTGGTGGCAACTGTAAAAAGCGGCAAGACCTGCAGGGAAGCTAGTCTGGCTCCACGATGACTCAAAACTCGAGATATAGAAAAAAAATCCTAAGGCCAAATAGTAATCAAATATCACACCAAAAATAATCAAACGACCAAAATGCACACAAATAGGATAAAGTGGTTGAAAGGGACCTCCCTCTCTAAAGTAGGTATTCCTTGCCCAAGAGAGGCCTGAGACTCCTCTGCTAAAGATCGAAGGAAACAAAATCAGTTATAAGGGCCCTCGTGGGCTTAACAACCAGTCTGTCTGATCCCCCCAAAGAGGTAATCCTCCATAAAGGTTGTGTGTTGTCCAACCCTTATCTAACCTAGTGTACTTGCAGAATAACCCCTGCAAGTAACCTATGTGGTGCCTAAGTCAAGCAACTAAGCAACCACAGTATAATTGATGCACAGGCGAACATTCATAAGTCAGGTCCACCATATGGGTAGGGTAGAAAATCTTGAAACCTTGAAAGAATTGCCTCTCATAGAGGTAAGGGCACTAGAAAGATCCCCAAAAATATATCTGACGCTAAGAAGGTATTAGGGGGATATCCCTTCAACCAACCTCATGCGACCCCGTGCTTAACTTCAGTGTAAGTGGAGCCTCCTGATATTACCAATTATACAATGGATTTCTCCAGTCCCTTAGTTAGACACATATGTTGATTTAATATCCTTGGAGAAGTTTACTCACAAAATCCTATTCCAAGGCTCTAAATCCTAAGCTAGTTTGTGCACCCTAGAAAAATAAAATCGTTACTAATCAATTTTAAATTATAGCATTACTTTTAATGGCCTTTCTTACTCAAACGGTGTGGTCATGAAACTAGTGATGTTATGACTCAACAAGTAAAATAAATGAATATGAATACAATGCAAAATCCTAACTTAAATTTCCAATAAATGATATGCTTTTCAAAATGAAATTATCAATTCAGTTCTACAATTCTAAAAAATGCAACCTTTCTTTACATGCACTAATATAAATGACAAACACTCAAGAGATAAAAAATGCCAACAATGTAAAATGCCTAATATTTTTGTATTTTCAATACAAGAGAATGAAAATGCAAGGACTGAATCAACAACTTGATACAAAGACTCTACTATGTGTAAATAGAGACAAACCAAGTAGGATATCAAGAATCAAAACACCCAGCCCAAGATGCAAGGACAATCAAATGAAAAATATGATGAGAAAGGCACCGCCCAAAAATTCAATCAAAGACAGGTTTCTTATCACTCCACAGACAATTAACAGTCACCACAGAGACCCAAGAAGACTCAACAATCATCAAAACCTACCCAGAAACCATCAAAAACAACAACCAAACAACAAAGGGTGATGTACGCAACTGTTCAAGGTAAAAGCGCATATGTACGCCTCTTGCAGAAGGACAACATGCGTATGTATGCAAATGTCAAGCAAAAACCTGCATATATGTGTCAAAACACAGCTAGGCTAAGGAGAAGACTAAGAGACTCAGACTCAAAGTGAACAAAGGATTTCAAGCAATCATACGACAAGAAACTCAATATAAACGAGAGAAATCTAAGGAGAAAAACACTCCAAACCCAAAAAAAGAAGATTTTATCCCCAGTATGGTCGCCAATTTTGTTATGAGGAAAATATCTCTATGGCTAGGGGTAAACCACAACAGACAGAAATGACTATAGAAATCAAGTTTAATATCAAGTATGCTATATAAACAAATATTCTAGCAAGATGAGATAAAATGCTTGCCTCGTCTAGACGTTCGATGAAGTCCAACGTTGAGCACTTGACCCAAAGCAATATACCTACAACTAGTCCTCAACAACCAATAAACACAAGCATATGGTGATAATAGATAATGTTATCACATGAAATAGTATAATCCATAAATGTTCATAACAAATACGACCATGGAATAAAAATTAAAATATTTGCAAGATATTAATTGGACGAGAAAAGAGTATTTCTATTAAGATGTAATCAGCAGAAGTGAATGAGTTACAAACTTCCGTGTTGGCAAGGTTCGGAACTGACAAACTAAGTTCCTTCCAGCTAGGCCTCCACCAAAGGAAAGCTCACATAAGAGAGACAATGATATTCTCAATCAAGAAGGGAAGAGCTTGGGGACTGAACAATGTGTTCAGACTTAAAGTACAAAGGGATGCAAACTCAATGTGAAGTGAATAATTTCTCCATAGTAAATTTGCTCTCAAAGTTAAATTCTTCTCCTCTTTTCCATAGATCGTATTTGGCCCATTTGTAGCCTTCAAGTGGAAATGAAGGGTCGATTCAGAATGTTTCCAGTATACGGAAGGCCAAGGATCATAGATCTTGTGACGTGACATGGAAACCCGACACTATTTTTTAATTTCGGGAAAAAATCTTGATGTATGTGGGTTGTAGTGGTGCAACCTGTGTATACACATGTTGTAATATAGTCAGGGTGGGTATATGTGTAAAAATCATGTTTTTAGCTCTGGGATTTGCAAAAAGGGACTTCAAGTCTACATAGGGAAATAGAAAAAGGACCTTTGTGCAAGTTTGCATAGGGTGAGGAAAATCTTGCTATAACCCCCTTAAAGAAATTTCAAGGGAAAGGGGTGTTAAAATTTTTCCTCATTTAACCATCTCAAAATATCTCTTTGAAAACACTATAATATTATGCTCATCAAAATATTTTCAACGACTGTAATTTCACTCAAAATTGAGCTATGGATCGAAAGTTATGGCCTTCCAAACTTCTCGGCTTTTCATTGGCCAAGGTCCACCTCATTTCCATGTGGAAATCCATGTGGCTCCATATCACTCACACAATATAACGCACAATTGATGTGGCACATGTCACATGGCCAATAGAGCCCTCCGAATCAATTTCTCACACCAGTAGATCTAACCATTCTTGGAGTTGAGTAATATATGGCTCTAATTATTTCAAAGTCTCTATTAGCATGATGGTTAACTCCCTCCTTCTCTATATCGTACAAGGGAATCAACTGGGATCTATGGAAACCAATAGCTGAGATGAAGTATTTTCCTTTCTTTGATCGATGACCGAGATAATCTCTTAAGAGTCTTACTTGAACTATTCAGAGTGGCACTCCAAACCTTTCAGAGTCGTACTTTGAACTCTCCAGAGTCAACTTTGAAGCAGTCAAATCGATCTCTTGTGGCACCATCACCACCTAACATCTGAGACCCCCATGTACCCACCACCAAGGAATCTATTTCCACGTGTATCTGCCACCTGGTATGACACATCGCACACACGTTCCCAAGAAACTATGCCTCAAAGGGACCAAAACTTTGTGACATGTGGCACAATATTTACTTGACATGTGGAACCACCCGCATTGTGGCATGTGGGGTGTTATTAGATAAATCAGTAAGTGTCAACACAAACTAATCTCACTAACTTCAATGAGAAATTAGAATAAAACATAGCAGAATACAAGCTTCTAATTAGATTTCGTTGTAATGTAAACTAATTCAATGAGGGATAAATGACATACCATTTAAACATCATTTTATCCTCACTAGTGTCATCCTTGCTCCACCTTTGGATTTGTGGGATGTTGAACCTTTTAAGAAGAAAAAACCAACAAAGAGAGAGAGAAACGATATATATATTCCAATGAAAGCTATGCATAAGATAAAGGAGTCATGAAATAAAAATGGAGACACTTTTATAGGGAATAAATGTATCACTGCATTATATTGATGAAGGTGGAGAATACAACCTATGCCTTGATGTTGCAAGGTCCCTTCCAATGGCCCTTTTCTTCAACACGCACACCTTTTCTCCAATTCTTTTGATGAAGAGTATTCACAACCTGACTTGGAAATCTAAAGAAAAGCTATCACAAGTACAATCTTCAGCATAATTCTTCATGCATAAGCCAACCTAACTTTTCCCATGAGAGATCCATCTTTATATAGAGTGAAGAGGGATTGATGAAGATATTAGGATAATCCCACTAAATCAAAGAAGCGAGTGAGATCCAAACCGATCAGAGGCCACCTCATCCTTCTAAATATTCCATTCTAGAACCTTCGTTAATTTCACCCTTTTCCTTTGCTTGAGCATCATCACACCCTAAACACAAGCACCCTATGACGAAATCATAGTATATTTTGGTGCATCATGTGACAATCAGGGATCATTTCACCCTTAACATTTGGTAAGGTGTGACGATCTTCTTTGGTAGGGTTTGTAATAAAGGAAATATGATTCTATTTCCCAGGGAGAAAGTCTTATTTCTTCAGTAACTTCAGGGAACAGAGGAGTAAGTAATACACATATCATTGGTGATCACAGGGGTGACAAAAATAATGTGTAACAGAATTCCCCCCAAAGTATGAAGTTGGAACATGTGGCAACTGAAATACTTTGTAGAATGTGTGTGTAGATAACAAGGAGCACATCGGTCGGAAACCTGCAAACAATCAAGCATCTGCATAATAATGTACCATTTACTGAGGTAGGCATTCCCATACTCAGATTACAAGTGACTCTAATAATAATTATCAAGTGAGCCATTTCCACCAAACATACACTGTGGATCCATGTCATCATGATTCAACATAGCCACGAGAAATACATTGTGGATCTATGCTATACCAACTCAAATTTGGGCATAGCCATGAGAAATACACGGTGGATCTATGTTTCAGTACATACTTATAAATACTCCATCGCAACCTGGATCTATGTGACAGTATCCAAGGTCTTCATTTCCATCATCTTGAAGTATGAATATATACATGTGATTATAGGTGTCGAAGTCGAACATGGTAGAAACCACTTGATTACCATTCATTAATGGATATCGTTAACAAGTGAGAGGGAAATCACCATTGATCTCAATGACCCCCAAGGTACTCTAGTACAATCCAACAAATATGAATTAATGAGCTGAATTCGAATACTAGATGGAATTTTACAATCAGGGGTCAATGATGTGAACCCGTTGTTGAAAACAAGGAAACCTGCCATTGAGGCATGTAGGTTCCAAGGTACTAAATGATTTCTAATTATAATTCTCGGATAATGAGATGAAGTCGACATGAAAATACTCGTCACAGGATGGCCTTAATGTATCCCTCATCAATTAAACAAAAAATGTAACAGATTTGAAGTAGATTAGAGTATAAATTGTCTCAGAACTGACTCAAGGAAGGCCTGACATGGTAAGAGTTTGAGAACTGCAGATGGTCGACTTGATAGAAGGCTAGTTTAGGTTTAAATTCTCTTGAACATATGAACGACACGACAATTGTCTTGGTAGAATTGACTCAAGGAGGACCCAATATATAGACTTGTGGATGATCAAATGAGAGACAAAAGGATTTCCCAACCCAGATATAATAATGAAGAGGGGTGTCATGTTCAAGATAGACTTACTTCCACTAACACAAATATAGATATACATTTCTTTCCCAATTTTCCCCCACCATTTCTGGCGAGTACCTATTTATTTTTACACAATATTTAGGAGGATAACATATGTTTGAAATGTAAGTTCATCCTTTGGATGAGTCCCTCAAAGTATTTTTAACAAACCCTAGGAAGGAGTGGTTCGGTCCCATATGGGCCTTTCAATGCTTGTTTTATGAGTCCAAAGAAAGAAAAATCAGGGGTTTTCATGTTTAGAGAGTTTGAAAAACACTTAAAGAAAACTCCAAAAATGTCGTTTTTTGTGAGTTAGTCTGATGAGACCGAAAAAGAGATAATCCATCGCTCACCATATTTTTTCTTCAAATACTTTTACAAGCGAGAAGAGAACAATGTTGCTTGGTTATCTTTTCATATTTAGGGAGTTTGAAAAGAGATTAAAGGGGACTCTATGGGGGTTCCTTTTTTTGTATTGCCATTACGAGTTTGAAAAAGTGATAAAAGTTTACTCGATTACATTCTCATAGTTTTACGAGCGTGAGAAAGAATAAAGACCATGCTCGACGTTTTTTACTGAAAAAACCTAAAAGCATATATACATCAAATTATTTTGTAAAAGCATGCAAAAATGACCAAAAAGGGGTGATCCATATCAAAATTCCAGTCGCCATACCTTTATCCTGCAATATTGACACTTTGAAAAGTTCATTAGGTTTTTAACATAGGTGAAAAATATTAAAAACTAATTTAATTTTAAGTTAAAAAAGGTAAAATAGGTTAAATAGGTCAAAACAATTTCATTTTACCATTCCATTTGTATTTCACCAAACTAGTGCCCAAAACCCTCATTTTCCTCTGATCTTCAAGTGATAATTCCAGAGCGCACCGTGGATGATTTCTCGAGTCATTTCTATGAGGTAGGTTCTCTTCCTCCCCTCTCTCTTTCTATAGCAATTGTTTTCAATTTTTATGGTTAATTTTTTAGTCTATGGGCGAATTTCCAAGGGAGAGAGCACCTCCAGGTCGTCGTAGGCTCTCCATATCGGGAACTGCGATGATATAGGATCATCGCAAGGGTTTCACTTCTAGGATGTGACTATTATGCACTATGGTAACCTTGGCCCCTGCGACGACTGGAACTCAAAAAATAAAAAGAGAGAATGAACTAGGGAAGCTCCCAATTTTGGATTTTTGATGAACTAATTCATCTTTAATTGTTGTTTGGCAGACTTTCCACAGTTCATCATGGTCAAATGGTGGGAAAGAGGGCATGGAGAGGAATATTAAATTTCCAAGAATGATCCCAACACCATCATGGCACTCCGGGAATGCGGCTTGCTTAAGTTTTTCAAAGTCCAAGGCATGAGGGCCCAATTAGTTCTATTGGAGCACTTAGTCCGAATGTGGGACGTAAATGAACAAGCCTTTCATGTCCGGGGGTACATACACTCACTCTAGAGATTGATGACATCTATTTTTTGACTGGATTATATCGTCGTGGGTCTCGCATGTCACTATCGGGAATCAGAGGAGGAGGTGAACCAATGGATTATTATGTAGCACATCATTGCTCAGCTGGTACATAGAAACATAGTGGTAAAGTTGACATAAAGGATGTTCAAGATTTATCTTTGAGGACCATTCTCTATAGCATTACTTGTGTGGCAGGGAGTGTAGCTCCACACATGGCCTTGCAGAGCCATTTTCAGTATGCTATCGAGTGCATGGAGCCTTGAGTTTTCAACTGGTGTGAGGGCCTCCTCAAAAATATGAAGAAACAATTATAAAACTGTAGGACCGGTCCACTGAAACAATTCAGATATGGATCAATTTTAGTATCCTTTTTTCTATAAATGGTCCCATTTTTGCATCTAAAGCATGTGTATTGGGGTGTACCTGCTCCACAGGATCCTTGGATGAATATATGGGTAGACTTGATTGTACGCCATGGTGGTGTGCCAACCGTTACATATGGTCTTGTCTTCTTCTAGTGGTTGAGAGATCAACTCGCCATGATTGAGGACTATGCATATGCCAAGACTGATTTTCGTGGTGATCCTGACTTGGCACTAATTGAGGGTTCACAATCGAGATATATAGGTAAAAATGACTCTTTTTCATTACATCTTGTTTTTGGAATTTTAATTATGAAATCTTTATGTTATGTATCTGAGACTAATCAAGAGCTCTAAAAAATGTAGATGTGGCATGTTTCAGGCCTCCGGGATCATCTCCAATCCAGATGCATGGAAGGATAGGCATAGTGGCAGGTCGAGGAGTAGAAATTGAGGATCTCAAGGAGATCGAACACAACCTTGAGGGATTTACTATGGACATCCTTGACATCACTGTGGATGAGTTAGCTCGACATTACCAATGCCATATTGTTGGCATTTCAACATCCATTGGTTGATTTCTCCATAGTGTGGCAAGGGAAATGGTTTGTTAACATGAGCAACATCCATGATGCATATGTATATGAAGCCATGTGCTTCAACATTTTTTCTCAGGACACGCCTTTTTGTAACTTTTGACGTTATAATACAAAACTTCTACTGGCTTACTTTTCTTTATGTGTGTGTGTTTGGATTTATAAATGGCACAAATGTCTATCTAAAACATAATTGGATAATGAATATGTTAATGTGTTTAGATATCTAGGAATGTGTTGATATTCAATGTAATCAAAATTTCTTTCCAAGAGGTGAATTCTCAAGTATACATGTAGTAGTGTAGGACTTCAGATGGAATAAACGTTGTTTAATTGCAGCACCACGAATTGATAATCAAGACATACAGTTAGATGAGTGATTCCAAATGAACTAGCATCGGTTAATAACTTAATAATCACACTATATTCTGCAATGTTATTAGTTGCACGACTAAGGAAAATACCATGTAGATTGATCAACTCGTTCGTAGGTGCATGGATTTCCCATGCAACAGATGCTATATTTTGAGTACTGAAACTAGCACTATCAGCAAAGCCAATATGGGGTAGTGAGAACACTGACATCCAGAAACCAAGCACAAGGCAAGGTAATAAGTTTGAGGGTAGAAAAAGAAACGAGAAAAAACACACTAGAGTATGATACATTAAAGTACAAAGCACTTATGAAGAAACACTTTAAGCATAGTACTTCATTTGGTAAATCACATTTCTAGGTTCACCCAAAGGAATTCCATCGTAATCAATCAGCTCGTAATCCCCTTTCTCTAATAATCGTTTAACGATATAAGGGACACGCCACATGGGCTCGAATTTACCTGCCCCCAACAAATCACGATCTTGGTCATACATAAGAACCAAATCGCCTTCAGAAAAAACACAAGGTTTAACATGTTCATCATATTGAGCCTTAACGCGTTTATTTGAGGTTTCTATTACTAATGCAACATCATGAGTGCGTCTTGTCTAATTGCATTAAATACAAGATACGTTCTTCTTCGGCTGTGATGTTAGGGAGAAATTCGACAACTAGATTCAGAGACAAGATTTCACATTCAATCAAAAAAATTACTTTGATACCATGCACTAATTGGAAAGGAGTGAACCCCATAGCAGATTTAACTAACATCTGATAGGCCCATAATGCCTAAAAAAGCATTGTGTGCCAACTTGGATCATGAATCCCTACCATCCATCGAAGCATAGTAGTTAAAACTTTGTTGATTTCTTCAAATTGGCCATTGGCCTTTGGATAATAAGGGGTTGAGTTTTCATGTCATAAACCCAACTTATCAATAAGATCAGACATCATAAAATTTCAAAAATGGGTGTCATGGTCGATGACGATGGTTTGAGGGACACCAAACCTAGTGACGATATGATTGACTATGAACAATGTTGCAGTTTTCCTAGTGTTATCAAATGTAGGCATCTCCTCAACCCATTTAGTGAAATAATCCACAACTACAATGATGTATCCATGCCCCCCATCCAAGTGAGGGTTACATGTCATGAATTCAATGCCCCATTTAGCAAATAGACCAATGGAAACTACAAGATAGAGAGGAGCAAGATGAGATCAAATCTTATTATTAGAGGTTTGAAAAGCATGACATTTTTGAACTGTGAGAATGGAATCTTTGAAAAGAGAAGGCCAGAAGTAACCATCTCATAGGATCTTTTGGGTAGTGGCATACCTAGACATATGACCACCACATGCTCCAAAATGACAGTCATTTAGTGCTTTCTCAGCCTCATCATATGTCAGACATCATCGAAACACGGAGTCAATACCACGATGGTAAAGGGTATCACCAAGAATAATATATTGATGGGCTTGGTACCTAATACGATGACGATATACACGAAATATATCAGGCCATAAATTTTTGGTTTGGAGATAAACGATAATGTCTCCATACCAAATATCGTCAGAACTGATAAAAAAGAGAGATTCATCGGGGAAAGAATCTTCCTCCACATTTTATGTTTCAGTGGAGGGAAGGTCACATATCAACTCAGCAAAGACCAAATATTTATTTGACTTGGCTCTCTCAAACTCCAAATAAAACTCCTAGAGAATCACAATCCATTTGTAGTATTTTCCCCCTAGAAATTGTTGTGTAAGAATATGTTGCATAGGGTTGCAATCATAAATAATCGTGGTTTTTCAAAATAGCATATAGTGATGAAAACGTTGGACATCTTGAGCAGCTGCCAAGGAAAATTTCTTCACATGCATGTATTTGATTTCGGTGTTCGTAATACTTCGACTTAAATAGTAAATGACATGTTCATCGTGTGAATCATCCTCTTGGACTAGAACCATGGAAATGTTATGATCCAAAGCAGCCAAAAGTAGCCAAGTATAATAAATAATATCAACTATAATCGGGGGGAAATAATAATAGTGTGTGGGATAATGAAATTTTCAAAGCATCAAAGGTTGTGTTGGCAGTGTCGTCCCACACAAAATCATGACCCTTCTTAAGAATTCAAGTGAAACTTTTTGTTAGTTCGGCATAATTGGGAATGAATCATCATAGAAAGTTTTCCTTCCCTTGCAAACTTTGGAGTTGGCGTAAGGTAGAAGGAGGAGGAAAATTTAAAATGGATTCAACCTTCAAAAGATCCACCCTGACCCCATGTGTGGAAACAATAAATCCTAGAAGTCTTCTAGACTCCACACAAAAAACAGATTTATGTGGACTTAATCGTATGCAGTAATATCGACATCGGAGGAAAATGGCTCTTAAGTGTGTTGGGTGATCTTTACAACGCATGGAATGCATCGGTAAATCATCAAGTTAAGGTTGTACAATATTCTTAATATCATGAAAGGCATAATACATAGCATTTTGAAAAGTCGCACCAACATTCTTGAGACTGAAAGGGAGTTTACGGTACGTGAAGGTACCCCAAGGGTAAATAAAAGCGATCTTATGTTGATCTACATGGTCGCCAATTTTGTTATCAGAAAAATAGGTAAGTTTTGACACAAACTAATCTCCCTAACGTCAACAATAAATTAGAACAAAACATAGAAAAATACAAGTTTATCCTTAGATTTCATTGTAATGTAAACTAGTTTAATGAGAGATAAATGGCATACCGTTTAAACGTCGTTTGATCCTCTCTAGTGTTGTCCTTGCTCCATATTTTTGTGGGATCTTGAACCTGTTAAGAAGAAAAACCAACAAAGAGAGAGAGCAATGACATATATATTACAATGAAAGCTATGCATAAGTTCAAGGAGTCTTGCAATAAAAATAGAGACACTTTTATAGGGAAGAAATGTATCACTACATTATATTGATGAAAGTGGATAATACAACATATGCCTTGATGTTGCAAGATCCTTTACAATGGCCCTTTTCTTCAACACGCACATTTTTTATCCAATCCTTTTGATGAATATGATTCACAACCTAACTTGGAAAGCTAAAGCAAAGCTATCACAAGTACAATCTTCAGAAGAATTATTCATGCATAAGCCAGCCTAGATTTTCCCATGAGAGATCCCTCTTTATATAGAGTGAAGAGGGATGGATGAAGAGATTAGGATAATCCCACTAAATCAGAGAAGT
Source organism: Picea sitchensis (assembly GCA_010110895.2). Classification (NCBI taxonomy): domain Eukaryota; kingdom Viridiplantae; phylum Streptophyta; class Pinopsida; order Pinales; family Pinaceae; genus Picea; species Picea sitchensis. Next base: position 35,959 of record SNQJ01S0085712.1, on the reverse strand, counting down.
GAGTGAGATCCAAATTGATCGAAGGCCACCTCATCCTTCCGAAGATTCCATTCTAGAACCTTCGAGAATTTCAATTTTTTCCTTTTCTTGAGCATCGTCGCACCCTAAACACAAGTAGTCTGAGACGATGCCGCAGTCCACTGTGGTGCAACATGCAACGATCAAGGATTGTCACACCCTTAACATTTGGCAAGGTGTCACAATCTTCTTTGGTAGGGTTTTTAGTAAAGTAAAGATGATTATATTTCCTAGGGAGAAAGTATTATTTCTTCAATAGCTTCAGGGAACAAAGGAGTAAGTAATACACATATCATCGGTGATCATGGGGGTGAACAAAATAATGTGTGACATGGGGTAGGTTGGGTATAAACATCATCACAGGGTATTTTTTTCGATCTTACAGATTTTTATATGTGTCCCAAGCACATTGGTTGGGATGAAATCAATTCCCTCATCGCCACTCGCAAAGAATATTGTTAGGTCTCTGTGATCAATTGGTGACTATGATCATATCACCATTCTCACGATGATAAATGGTCTATATATGTCGTCCATCGGAGTCATACTTCAAACTCTTCAGAGGAGTACTCCAAAACCTTCTGAGTTTTACTTTGAAGACTCCAGAGTCAACTCCTAAAATGGTCAGCTCCAATATATCTAGACCCACACTCATCCTATCAACCAATCGATTATTGACACACATCTTAATGTTGGCAATTCTGGTCAACATCGTCTCACTCTTCCATCGTAACTGTCTAAGTTCCCCTCCCCCCCGATGATTAACGAATTGGGTTAAACTTACCCACTTCCATATCTATGGTTCATACTCAACTTAGGAGTCTCTCCTTTGGATCTCTTTCTATGACGATCGAGGGTTCCCTCCAAATGTTCCACTTCAAATATTCCACCACGTCCACTAGTTCATATATCTCCTCTATAATCTAACCTGATCAACAGTTTCAATCTCTCCTGGGTTAATATAAGATTTCACAGTGATATAACCACCTCTTTGGGGACTTAACCATTTCTTGAGTTCTTTAGGAATTCAGTCCTAATTTTCAAGGGTTTGAAACCACTCTAAGGCCATTACAAGTTATTAAAACTTAAAATGGAAATATTGCATGATTTGCAGGCTCTCCATACAAGAATGTGAAATTCTCAAGTATTTACAGTCCATACTTATTAATTTTCATGATCATCCGCTCAATAACAAACATTCTAACATTTCCTATGTTTTCGTGCATTCAAACTATAGACTATAAACAACTGATTTTCCTTTTATATTCATACGTTTACAAATGCATACAAATATATTAGTCATAAGAAGTTCTAGTAAATATAAAGACTTATCTGGTAAGGAAATCTACAAATCCAACTAACTGAGAGAGGATGTCTTTCCTCCCAACCTTAGGTCTTTTCGTAGAGTAACTTTCTACAACATGCCACCCCCATGCCAAGCCATGATACCAACCATGGAAACTGACTCATCAGGATTACAATTTTACGATGATCCAGGAAGGTTGCTCTCCTTCCTCCTTTGACACAGAAAAAGTTGCCACCTCCCACTGATTTTTGGGTCTCCACAGGTTTATCAGGTGGTTTCGCAATTGAATTTCCTCTGCACAAGGGAGTCCCTTCTCTTATAAATAGACCCTCAATGAAATCCCCTTACTAGTTTCATTTTTTTTCTTGTAAGCACCAAGTTGTGGACCATTAAAGCTCTAGTTCGGGATACAGATTTGCTCTATTCAGGGTGATCATCAAAAACTCATACAAGCTTCATGTTTTCCTCCAAAAAGATCTTCATTTTCCTTATTTTTCCTCAATCAACACCTCTGAACCTCTTCTCTTTGTTATCTCTTTCTCTTCTATGGGTGTTCTTCACCTCCTCTCTTGTGTGTCTCTCTCTTGTCTTCATGTTTTCCTCCTTTGGTCGTCTTCTCTATCTCCTCGAGATATCTATGACTTCTTACATATGTAACCTGCAAATTACCATTCCCAGTCTGAAGGGATGGTTTCATGGTATCCCCCTATCATTTGTTCAATCAACCTTTCTCTCTACATGGGTCAACTTCCAATAGTCATTAACTTCCCCAACCACCTATGCGACTTCTTTTAATGACCATGTGATTTTCATATATGTCTTGTATGTTGGTACGTGTAGCTTTATGTTTGCAAGAATAAATTAGCTTGTTATGCAAGCTTCCTATTTTCTTCACCGGTACATCTTAGTTCCAATTCACTCAACTGTTCAATCATTCCCTGCCTCATCAATTTATTTTGGTGTATCATGGCCATTACTGTTGAGGTTGTTCCCTCTTGGTTAGTGGTTTGGTGTTTATATTAAATCAAAACATAATTACATGCCTCATCACATTAATATATGAATTTTGTGCATAATTACAATCTTGGGGAAAAACTAGGTGTTACAATAGTATATGGAACCAAAAAATAAATATCTCTTAGACTCAAATCATCTCAATATCACCTTGTTGAGGGGATTTTATTGAAGAAGAACTATGATGGTGTTTTCCTAATATTTCTAGAAAAGGATGATGCAAAAAAATTCCTATGTCAACTACAAGATGGTACAATTGGAGGACACTTTGGGGGTGACACCACAATAGAAAAAATCCTCAGGATAGGTTAGTATTGGCCTACTTTATTCAGGAATGCACATGTGTATGCAAGGAGATGCCAAGAATGCCAAAAATTAGTTGGAAGAGAGAAGAAACCTACCTTTCCTATACAACCAGTCTCGATTGAGAGCCCAATTCAGTAATGGGGTTTGGATGTGATAGGGGAAATCAACCCTAACTCTTCTCAGTTGTATAATTACATCCTAACATCCACATACGATTTCACGATATGGATTGAAGCAATCTCTCTCAATGTGGTGAATGAAAATCAGGTGATATCTTTCTTTGAAACTAATATTCTGACTAGATTTGGTGTTCTTGAATATTTGGTATTTGACAATGCCAAATATTTTTCTTCTTTAAAATTAACTAAATTTGCACTTGAAAACAAAATTAAGATTAAATTTTCATCTAATTATTATCCTCGAAGTAATGGGATAGCATAATCCACCAATAAAAATCTAATCAAAATTATGAAAAGGAATATGACAGAGCATCGAAGGAATTGGCATATGGCCCTTTTTAATGTCCCGTGGGATGATAAAGTAACAACCAAGAATTCCCTAGGAAATTTTCCCTTATTTCTAGTATATGGACAAGTTGTCTTACCTACTCATAATTTCCTACCTTTCCTACAACTAGCTCAATTTTTCCAAGACAAGGAATGCCCAATAATGTAATGAAGACTGAACATGATCCTTAGGATAGATGAAGAAATGGAAAAGTACAAAATGAAATTAATACAACATAAAGAGCTAATCAAAATATGGTTTTATAAAACCTTAGTGGGGAATAGATATTTTCGAGAAGGTGAACTAGCTCTTAAGTGATAAGGTCAATGAAATGAAAGGAAAACACACCAAAATCCAAAAATTGTGGCTAGGACCATATCAAATTAATAATAAGAGTGGGTCATCAAATTTCAAGCTTAATACATTGGAGGGAGAAATGGAGGAGCACCCTGTCAATGGTCAAATGCTGAAAAGGTACTTCTCCTAATCACCCTTGGTGATGTAGTTTTGTACATAATAGGTTTCTTTATCATTTTCATTTTCCTTTTTTAGTCTTGCTAATGATTTTAGAATAAAAAAATTTCTTTTATTTTTTGATTTTGTATGTTCTTTTCTTTTCAATAAGGTCTCTATTGAGCATTCTTCATTATCCATGCACAATTTATGTTATGAAATTGAGACTGTATAACACAATTTGAGCCTACTACCTATGTGAGTATCTTTGCAAGTGCCTAAAAGTGATAATATTTCCTTGCATCATCACCCAGTGTTTTTATAACATGGAATATGGTTATACTAAAGGGGAATAAATAGTTTAGATATGTTTTTAAGAGAAACCCTCAGGTTATTGACTTAACTATTCATACCCTTAATGACAGGTTTCCTATAGCTATGTGATCACTCTCATATAGAGCTTATTGGTTTTAAAAAGGATAAAGAAAGGTGATAGTCACAAATGTCTTCTGAATAATCTTTGTGATAATTTTCCCAATTCACATGAATCTAAAGAACATACCATAATTTTCTCATAGCATACTCATAAGGATGGGGTATTGACTGAGGCTATCCTATCAAAGAAACTCTTGTATCACCATGATTCCTAAAAGACCCAATTGCAAAAGCAATACATATATTACAAATATTTAAGGGTGAATGAAAAAGAAAAATCACAAGTTGAAATAATATCAGTATTTTGGGAAGTACAAGTAAACTTGTTGGGCTATGGATACTCTTTGATAGTGGGGATATGCTTGTATGGTATCGGGGAAAGTTTTCCATGGCTATGGATTCTCATTGGTAGCAAAGCAATGCCGGGAAAAGAGAGATGGGGAACACACAAATCAAAGATAATTGGTTCTTCTCAGTAAGTCGCCATTTATTATTAGCCCACAACTACCCACTAAAGTTATCTAACTTAGGGAATTTCAGTGGGTACCCTCTATCAAAATTTTATCAAGGTACTTTATCACTACTAACTTGATTTTTTACTAACATAGGAAAACTACTATTTTGCTAATGCATTCTCAATCCTAACTCAGCAAGAAATTGTGAGAATTAAAGGTCTTGTGATTTTTCACTCTTTATTAATTGACCCTTGTTTGAAGATGCCAAACTATGAGTCACTCTAGGATCGAATGAAAATTCTCACTTATATGACCATATATAAAAATATCGAACCATTTTCCATCATATAACTGCTCCTCAGACTAAAATAATTTATAACCTCAGTTTCTCCTCTAATAGAAACTTTTCGATAATACTATCGGAAATCATTCTATCAGATTCTTTACCATCATAAGATTTTTTCACCTTACATACCTGACTCTGATGGATTCCTTCCTATAGACTCAAATCTGATAGTGTACCAACCCCATTACACCTTAAAGCAATCACCTTATGCATATGTGTAACATTGATATTTGCATTAAGTAACTATTACAAGAGATAGAAATTAATATATGGGAGTGGGTCCCTCATTTAATCGCTGATGGTACATCGTAGAAAATAAATTGTTAATAAATCCTCTCTTATCCATGCACTTTGACCTCTCAGCAGGTAACACTTCTCCTTATAAGCATGAATTTTGAGAGGAATATTCCCTCGATACCTTCTTCATCAGAACAAGAAAATAACATAACACTTCCTCTCCGATGGTGACCCTTTCTGATAGCTTCATCGGAAGTCCTGATTTCAGAGTCATATTTTTAACTTAACTCTCCTCTCTAATGAGCACCATTTCTAATATCACATCAATAAACATTCTTGGAACGAATTATATCGTCTCTTTTCTGGCGTGTTTTCCAAAAAAAAGGGGAATATTCGTTTGATACCTTTCCATCAAAATGAAGAATAACCACGTACATATATCTCTCCAATGGAAACTCTTCTAATAAAATTGTCAGAGATTTGTTTAGGACTGATATTTCGATCATTACTCATCCCCTACACAAAATGGAGGAAATATGTATGTCTGGAAGCATTAATGAAGATGTTAATTTCCACCTACAAATGAATTGTCTCATATATAACATTAATTATAAAGGGTTAGGGTAATTTACATATACATAAAAAATTTCAAACCTAACTAACTCATTATGCACCTTTATAAACTTGTGAAAACCTCTTATCTACACACTGTGTTCAGGCAAGTTAACTTCAAACTCCGACTAGCTCCCTAAAAAACAAGTGTGTTAGTAATATAATTCCAAATTCTTATTGTTATATCATTTTGGTAAAATTATGCAATTTTTCATTTACTACAGAACACAACATCAACACAATGTCATGCCAAAAAACCAGGAAAGGGAAAACCCCTATAGAAAGTGCATATGTTTTTGTTGTGAACCCAAGAGACAGTTTGTCTATAAACACTAGTTACCATAATGGGGTATCCCATTTTTTCCAATAAAATGAAATCTACAACATCTTCAACACCAGAGATTTCCCACCCAAGGAAGAGAACTTGGAATCTTATGAGAACATTCAAAAAATATTTATTCACCTCTTGCTCCATAGGCAATGTTTTTCCCCTACAATGATGCAACAATATGGTCCCTTAAACATCTTGACCAAGAAACTACTAAAATTTTGAGAAAAGTGAATATTCAGATAGCATCCCTAAGACCAGAGGAAATAATATTTGGATACCCCATCCTAGAGCTTGTAATCTCCCTGAATGAGCCATTTTTTAGGAAGTTCAGTAGGGACCACAAATATTTTGAAGAGATGATGGAATATTTGTGTTGCAAAGAGGAAACAAAACTCAAGCAAGGAGAATGGTTAATCCTTGTCTAGGAATTCAAAAGGCCCTATTGGATGAGAAATATTGTGATATGCAGACTTCATGGGGAAGAGAAGAGAACTATTTTTCAAATGGAATGGTGGTCGATGTCTTACACTTAAGTAAATATAGGAAAAATATTCAATTGGGTGGACATATTGACCTTCAACATTTTCCAGAATGTCAAGAATTCCCCAGGTAAGAAAAATCCCAGTTTCTACATGCTTTCATATCTCATTGATGAAGTATGCTCTATTATAAAATTTCCTACCCTTGGATGGTTTTGGAACCAAAATCATCCACCTTTTCATGTATATTGTTTATATCTATGGGAGGTAAATTATAAGAAACACATTTATGACATATGTGACTATTTTCTTGCTCCGCTACACATCATTATTTTGTTTATCCAACATTTAAAATATCAAATGAAGACATGGCCTCCTTAAAAGATATTTCAGACTGGTACATGGGAAAGTACTATACATACATCATAGTTTATGGGAAATTTGAATCCCGACACCTCCTACCTAGATATGCCCCCAACGGGATATTGATTTGGGAGATTTCTTACCAAATGATAGGTACCAAAATGACCTCTTTATTTTTAGGTAGCAGTAAGGAACTCTGGCCCACATTCCATGTAAACATAGGAAGGTGCACATTACAAAATGGCCCTCATTCTAGAAAAGAAGTTTAGGCCCTACAAGATGTTAAGAACCAAATATCAATATAGCATAGAAAAACCTCAAAAAAAGTACTCAACGCCTTTAAAAAGAGATAATTTCAGATTATAATCCTCTTCGAGGGGGAAACCTCCTTTTACCCCACTTAAATGTTCAAGTACAAGATGACTCAAAATGAAAATGTCTCCTTGGTATATATAGGAGACTAGGAGGTATAATTACAACTAATGGCCTAAAGATGACATAAATAAAATA
>SNQJ01S0085711.1:63738-74694 GCA_010110895.2 Picea sitchensis | reverse complement strand
GAAACCGATTCATGTGAATATATATTGCAGGAACCGGATTCAAATCGCTGCGGGCATACAACTCAAGCTACTTCAGTGCCGCTATTAAGCTGCAGGCTGGCTATACTGCAGGAGTTAACACTGCATTTTATGTAATTGCATTTATTTTTACTTGAATCTATTTATGTGTTAGGGGGACCTGTGCTTAGTATTCATTTGAACCCAAAGCCCTCTCGTTTCAAGCATTACTGAACCTACTAACACTTGAAAATTAGCCATGCAATTTGTGTTTCTTTCCAGGCCAGTCTAACTTCTTAGAATGTAGCCTAAGAATCCTATTCCCAGTGATCTAATAATTTGAGTGATGTGGCAATGGCTCCTAGGAAGTCTGTTATATTTACCTCTCATATAAAATTAGCAACCACTATCTTTTAAGTCTGAGTTCTGTCTTTCTCTCGTTCATTTCGAGACTGAGAATGGAGGGGAAAATCGTTAGATGTATTTGTTTTTTTCAAACTTCATAAACCAACCAACATTAGCTCCAGCGTTTAATTGTTGCTCACATCTCTCTCAGTTTTACTTTGTCTAGCTGTGGTTTTGTCCATCTGTGATTTAGTGGTCTGTAATTTGTGTTTGGTTTTTGGAGTTTATTTCTCTTCCCTCTTAAAATCGTTTAACACGTATTTATTAATCTGAGTAGATTGTAACTTTGATTTTTATTAGATTTATGATAAAAATCTAATATTTTATACTTACTCTAACTAGATCTTAACTGAATATTTTGTTTTTTGCAGATTATTAATTACTTATGATCATGAATTATTATTTTATATTTAATTTAATTTAAGTAAGTTTAATAGAATATTCCATTTGGATGATGATATCCCACTGTGAAAAAGAATACTCCATTTCATTTCAGTTGAATTTATGATATGGGATTTTACAGGCTAACTTCGTCATTTCACAATTGTTCATAGTTAAAAGTAGCTCTGTTTCCGGTTCCCATTTTCATTCACTGGATTTATCATAAGGGTTCCGGGAGTCTGCAGGCATGCTCTCCGTTTTTCTCAGCTTCTTCCACCCAGAAGCACCATCGACAGTACTTCTTCCTATAAACAAGGTCACTTTAGGTTTTGAATTAGTATTGGTTGTTGAAAGATAACTTATCTTGACTTTGTATTCTAAATTTGTATATTGAAATTTGAATCATTATATATATATATATATATATATATATATTGTTACGTTGATATTGGACATTTGGAATGTTGATGGTCAATTTGAAGAAGTTTTACGACTATAGCAATGAGTTTTCTATTGATTTGACATTAATTTCCATTGACTTAAAAAAATCCCATGGAAAACCTAATGTTCTACATCAGAAATACAATTTTTTAATTTTTTAATCTATAAAATAACTTATTTTTTTAAACTGTTGATGAAGACCCCCTACCTCAGCAGGGTCTACTGACCTCCCGGTCTCTGGATCGCTCTCTTCCCTGAGCCGGAATGGCTCTTTGGGCTCCTGCTGGAACCCTTTGAACGAATCCACAGGTCCCTTTAACACCCTGGCACAAGCTTTGAGAAAACCTATGATGCGCTTAGCTTTCAATGATCTTCTTTGTTCTGAACCAAGACACCTTTCACGTTTCGGGGTTTCGGGACTCCTGCATGCGAGCTCTCCCAGGATCCTTGTCCCTTCAACTCCCGGTCACCGAAACACCGAAAAAATGGCTTAACGACTCTGGCTTGTGCTATTCCTCCGAATGCTTTCGGGGTTTCGCGATTTCACGAGTTGGGACTCCCTGTCTCCTGAATCTTGGCCTCTTGAACATTCGATTCCTGAAATGCCGAAAAGGGCTTGACGTCGAAACGCTACTGCCTTTCGCAATTCAGGGAATCACGATGCAAGCGTTCCCCCTATTCTTTGTCTTTCAAATCCCCGGTTGTCGAAATGTCGAAATGTCTTAGCGTTCATTCCTTTGGGGTTTTGCGATTCGGGGAATCATGATGCAAGGATTCCTCCTGTTCTCTGTCTTTCGAATCCCCGGTCCACGAAATGCTGAAATCTCTCTACTGAGAGATCAACGGTCCATATCCCTCTTGAACCAATGGCTACGATCCCTCTGGATCGATGACCCACATCCTTTCAGAGATTTCCCCGAAACCTTGACCGCTCACCACGTGTCCTCCTTGATGGACGATCCTGGTTCTTTTTGCAATTTTGGCCCGATCTTCTCCTTCGTTTCCCCAATGCCAAAAAATCTGAAAACCCTCGACCCCACTGGATAGATGGTCCACACTCGTCCTGATCGACGGTCAGGATCTGATCACGATTCTCCCTTTCGCGATTTTTGGAGACTCTTCACTCTCGGTCTCCCGGTGTCCGAATCCCCGAATTCCCGAAATGGATCAGATCTTTTCGGCATTTCGCAAACTGGGAGTCCACGATCCAGTGACTCCAAAATCTCTTGTTGCTCCAATCCCCGAATTCCGATATGGGAATTCTTGTATGAGATCAACGATTGTCGTTGATCCGGATCTGACGATCGCTATCCTTTTTTAGATTTAGAGTATTGGAAAATACTCGGCCCTAATCCCCTCGCTGCTCTGCGAGATCCAAGATCCCACGAGACTTTGCATTTCTCCACGAAGCATCTCCACCGTTCGTTTCATCTCCTCTCCTACACAACTTCCCAGAGATTAAACTATGTGGTCCTTCCTTCGGATCCGATGGCTATCGGTCCTTTGCACTAGATCTGACGGCCCAGATCTATTTCTCTTCCTTGTGCACTTTCCTGCGTGTGTTTGGACGTAGACTTCAATGACCCAGATCTTGCCTCTCCAGCTGATCTAAAGGTAGTTGTGCTCTACCTTGAGCATGCCCTTCTTCCTTTCCCTTGGGATATTTCTTGCTCCAAAACGCCTCGGCCTTTGTCTCTGTTGCGAAGCTTGTAACCTTGGTTCCCGCCTGTATTCTAAGAGGCGTTCCTCCTCCTGAGATTTATTTCTCTGAACCTCAAAGGTTCCTTCGAACTCTGCAACCTCTTGCAGGACCTTTGCACGAAATGGTGCTATCTCTTCTGATATTATCTGTGGCTCTGACATCAAAGTGTCTCTGTCCCTTTCTCTCCTTGAAGGGATGTAAGTGTCCTATGGCAACTTCCTTCTCAAGCATGTTTTGTTGAGCCTGCAGGGTGTTCAGTAACCCTATGAATGTCTTCTCCTCGACACTTCTCTTTTCTCAGAAATCGAAATAGATTTCCTTGGTGCACTCTATGCACTCGCTCAATGCCCTCTTGGAAGAGCTCTATAGAACCTTCTGTAGTTCTGTCTTCCATGAACTCGAAACAAAGTTCCTTTCTGTGCACTCCTTGCACCTCTGTTGATGAAGGTTCAATGCTATCCCTCTTGATCTTTCCTGAGGTTGTCTCACCTCTGTCAACGCACACCTTGCAGACTATATGCACTCCTTGCACTCATAAACTCAAAGACGAAAAGAAATTGAAACTTCTGAATTACTTCACCAGTTATGCATTTAAAACATGAAATGCATAAAAACATGCAAACATATACAGACAATTCATGGCAGGAAAAACTACTCTTCTATTCTTTCAGAAATGATTATACCAGGTGTTTACAAAGGCTGGGTTGTAACAAGTCTCAGCTCTCTCCCTCGAGACCTCTCTACTCTGGTCTCTCCTCCTCATTCTCTACTCTCTAATTTCTCAATTACAAAATGAGGGCTCCCATGAGCTTATTCTCAACCACCGTCTCTGAGCTCTTGCTATCACAGAGAAGCTCCTACGGCTACATTACATAAATGGATGCCCAGTCCTGACTACGTCCTGGGCCTGCTGTAGGCAACCATTAAAGGAAACCTCAACCACTAAATGTACAAAGGCGTGGTCTTGCATTAAAAGCGTTACAACATTTATTGAAATTTCTGATTTCAAAATTGAGAGGGTTGCGCCTCTCCCTTTCTTCATTAAATGCATGTTGGATGTGTTGGTTGGCTGGCACGCTGTTGACATGGAGCGATTCTCCTGCATCATACTCCTCAGCTGGAAAAATCATGATCTCCTGATCATGAGCTCCTCTTCTCTAGTGTTGAAATCCACCTGGATCCCAAAATTTCTCTTGGAGTTGTCCATCTCAGCTTCTCATTGCTGGCAGTCTTTGTTGCTGAACTCAACATCAACTTTCTGATTTCTTCAATTACCTCGTCTAGCTGCTCTAATGGTTGTCTCTTTGTATGCAGTCTTCTCTGCTGCACTTTTGTCTTCTCAATGGGCAGATCAGCTCGATCTCCCTTCCTATCTTTATCTCTCTTTGTGGCACTAAGTGGCCACTCTGCTGCAGACTCCAGCTCTGCAGTATTCTCACTAAACTGTTGCTCAGCTTCTTCCTGTGGCAGTTCTGCTACTGCCATTTCTCCTCCTGGCATACTTCTAGCTTCTTCCAGCTTCTCCCCAGGCTGGTATGTTTCACTACCTGCTTCCAACTTAGCCTGTTGGATGTGCAATATTTTCACCATCACCCTATTTTCTAGGGCTTCGAATTCTTCATACAGATCAACAAAATCCATGATGTCTACTTCCTCTTATTCTTCTTCTTCTTCTATAGCTTCCAATACTGCAGTGATTCCCTGTTCATCTTCCTGGCTGAAAATTTTGAGCCATTTTGTTGAATGGTCATCTTCTGCTTCTTGGGAAAACATTAGTGTCTACTCCACTTCTTCCTCCATGACAGTTTCTGCCGGTTGTCCTCATGTTGTTGCTGCATCTACAACACATGCTCTAGCCTCAACTGGGATGCTTGGTAGGAATACTTCAATTCCCCCAATGATCAAAATTCTCTTATAATTCTCTCATGTCAACACTCCTTGTTGATCTGAACTCTCCTCTCAGTTCATGAGACTTTCAGACAGTCTCATCTCTTTGTCCTTGCCCACCTTGCAATTTGGGAATTTTCTGCTTCCCACATCGCAGTCTATGAGATCGTTTGATCCCATCCCATTGCCCACTTGGCAATCTGAACTTTCACCACTGCTCCCTTGGTAGTACGCGAGACCTTCCATTGATCTCTTTCCATTGCCCACCTGGCAACCTGGAAGTCCACTTCTACCCACCTAACAGTTTATGAGATCCTCTGTTAATATCATACCATTGCCCACATGGAAATATGAATTTCCATGGATGTCCTCTTGACAGTCTATGAGATCCTCCAATGATTTCATTGCATTGCCCACCTGGCAACTTGAAAATTCATCCCCGCCCTCCTGACATTTTATGAGATCTGAAACCGATCCCTCTTCCTCATCACTGAGGGTTTCTCCGACTTCTGGCTCACAGATGCAAACCAGCACTGTGTCACTGAGGCTTTCAGCATACCTCAGCCACTTCTTCAACTCTTGTTACTGTTTCTTGGCCAACAACTTTTGAACAGGCCATTTGGCTTTCTTGTTCAGAGGCGATTCGTACCTCCAGTGTACTTTTGCCTCCTGCTGCATCTTCAATGTCAGTTGTTCCATTCTTTCCCTTATCTCAACAAGTTCTTTGTCAATCTCTTCTTTACTCATCTACTGGTGGTCTCCTTTTCCACCATGCCCATGACCTTCAGTATCCATCTCTACCTTTTGTCTACCCTCCTAGAAAACTTATGGATCACTCTACTCTTGAGAGCATATCCATGTCCTCCTACAGCTCGCCTGGTTGTCTATTGACTGTTGCACACCTGCAAACAATCACCACAGAGCAATAACACCCTTCTTCTTTCACCTGTTGTATGCAGATGAATCTTTGTTTCTGATTCCACTTGATGTTACTAGAATTTCTCCTTTCAATCCCTTTGTCTGCTATCTACAAAGAAAATCCAGCTCTAATACCACTCGATAGTGTCTATCAGATTATTTTCTTTATCTACTCTGCCTCCCTCTACCTGCAGTCTACATACAGAAAGTGGCTCTGATACCACTTGATACAGACCCCCTACCTTAGCAGGGTCCACTGACCTCCCGGTCTCTGGATTGCTCTCTTCCCTGAGCTGAAATGGCTCTTCGAGCTCCTCCTAGAACCCTTTGAACGAATCCATAGGTCCCTTTAACACCCTGGAATAGGCTTTGAGAAAACCTATGCACACGCTTAGCTTTCAACGCTCTTCTCTATTCTGAACCAACACACCTTTTGTGTTTCGGGGTTTCGAGACTCCTGCACGCGAGCTCTCCTAGGCTCCTTGTCCCTCCAACTCCTGGTCCCTAAAACACCAAAAAAAGGGCTTAACGACTCTGGATCATGCTATTCCTCTGAATTCTTTTGGGGTTTCGCGATTTCGCGAGTCGGTACTCCTTGTCTCCCGACTCCTGGCCTCTCGAACACTTGGTTCCCGAAATGCCGAAAAGGGCTTGACGTCGAAAAGCTACCGTCTTTCATGATTCGGGGAATCACAATGCAAACGTTCCCCTTATTCTCTGTCTTTCAAATCCCCGGCTACCGAAATGAAGAAATGTCTTGGCGTTCGTTCTTTCGGGGTTTCAAAATTTGGGGAATCGTGATGCAAGGATTCCTCTTGTTCTCTGTCTTTCGAATCCTCGGTCAACGAAATGTCGAAATCTATCTGCTGAGAGATCAAAGATCCATATCCCTCTTGAACCAATGGCTACGATCCCTCTGGATCGACGACCCGCATTCTTTCCGAGATTTCCCCGAAACCTTGACCGCTCGCCACATGTCCTCCTTGATGGATGGTCCTGGTCCTTTCGTGAATTACCCTTTTGCGATTTTGGCATTGTCTTCTCCTTCATTTCCCCAGTGCTAAAAACTCTGAAAACCCTCGACCCCACTAGATCGACGTTCCACACTCATCCCGATCAACGGTCAGGATTTTATCGTGACTCTCCCTTTTGTGATTTTTGAAGACTCTTCACTCTCAGTCTCGCGGTGTCTGAATCCTCGAATTCCCGGAATGGCTTAGATCTTTTCGGGATTCCATGATACAGTGACTCCAAAATCTCTTGTCACTCCAGTCCCTAAATTCTGATATGGGAATTCTTGTATGAGATCAAAAAATGTCGTTGATCCGGATCTAATGGTTGCTATCCTTTCTGAGCTTTAGAATATTGGAAGATACTTGGCCCTAATCCCCTTGCTATTGTACGAGATCCAACGTCCCACGAGATTTTTCACTTCTCCATGAAGCATCTCCACCATCTATTTCAGCTCCTCTTCTGCGCAACCTCCCTGAGATTAAACTCTATGCACCTTTCTCTGGATCTGATGGCTATCGGTCCTTTTCACTAGATCTGACGGCCAAGATATGTTTCTCTTCCTTGTGCACTTTCCTGCGTGCGTCTGGATGTAGACTTCAACGACCCAGATCTCGCCTCTCCAGCTGATCTAACGGTAGTTGTGCTCTACCTTGAGCATGGCCTTCTTCCTTTCCCTTGGGATATTTCTTTCTCCAAAAGGCCTCGACCTTCGTCTCTGTTGTGAAGCCTCTAACCTTGGTTCCCTCCTATATTCTAAGAGGCGTTCCTCCTCCTGAGATTTATTTCTCTGAACCTCAAAGGTTCCTTTGAACTTTGCATCCTCTTGCAGGACCTTTGCATGAAATGGTGCTATCTCTTAAGATATTATCTGTGGTTTTGACCTCAAAGTGTCTCCATCCCTTTCTCTCCTTGAAGGGATGTAAGTGCCCTCTAGAAACTTCCTTTTCAAGCATGCTTTGTTGAGCCTGCAGGGTGTTCAATAACCCTGTGAATGTCTTCTCCTCAACACTTCTCTTTTCTCAGAACTCGAAATAGAGTTCCCTGGTGCACTCTATGCACTCGCTCAATGCCCTCTTGCCAGAGCTCTACAAAACCTTCAGTAGTTATGTCTTCCCTGAACTCGAAAAAAGTTCCTTCCTATGCACTCCTGCCACCTTTGTTGATGAAGGTTCAACGTTATCCCTCTTGATCTTTCCTGAGGTTGTCTCACCTCTGTCAACGCACACCTTGTGGACTATATGCACTCCTTGCACTCAGAAACTCAAAGACAAGAAGAAATTGAAACTTCTGAATTACTTCACCAGTTATGCATTTAAAACATGAAATGCATAAAAACATGCAAACATATATAGACAATTCATGGCAGGAAAAACTGCTCTTCTATTCATTCAAAAATGCCTATACAAGGTGTTTACAAAGGCTACACTGTAACAAGTCTCAGCTCTCTCTCAAGACCTCTCTGCTCTGGTCTCTCCTCCTCACTCTCTACTCTCTAATTTCTCAATTACAAAATTAGGGCTCCCATGAGCTTATCCTCAACCACCGTCTCTGAGCTATCGCTATCACAGAGCCGCTCCTACGACTACATTACATAAACGAATGCCTAGTCCTGACTACGTCCTGGGCTTGTTGCAGGAAACTATTAAAGGAAACCTCAACCACTAACTGTACAAAGGCATGGTCTGGCATTAAAATCCTTACAACATTTATTGAAATTTCAAATTTCAAAATTGAAAGGGCTCTGCCTCTCCCTTTCTTCATTAAATGCGTGTTGGATGTGTTGGTTGGATGGCACGCTGCTGACATGGAGCGATGCTCCTACATCAACTGTCATTGTTTATTGTGGCATTCAAGCCGTTAAACAATTTAAATTAATTGCACAATCAATATTTCATACTCCCATGCTTGGTCATCAATATTGACAGGATTTAGGTCGGGCCATCAATACTGTTAGTAATTTATGTGAAAACATTTTCATATTGAATATTATAATAACCAATATTAATATTCGGTTTCCATATTGAGATAACGAATATTAATATGAATAATAGATTACAATCCTAATAAATATAGTAATATTAATAATCAATTATAATTTTAATGAAAAAATTAATAGTAATAATTAATTTCACTAATAAATATTAATATTAATATTATATTATAATGATATTAAATATAGTTATAATAATAATCAATAATAATTATAATAAAATATTAATAGGAACAATTAATTTCACTAACTTAATAATCAATTATAATTATAATAAAAATATTAATATTGATAATTATTTTTACTAACTTTTAATAATTAAATTTAAATAATAAACTTAATTATGCATATGAGGTTTTAAATCATTATTATTATCAATTTTCAAACTTGCCAAAGGTAAGGACTATGTTTCCTTGCAACTCTTGTTGAATACTCAAACGTTCAAGAATATCAAGATTGAAAAATTTTCAAAATGATATTTTTAAAAATGAAACATTGTAAGCTTTTACAAGTGATTGTTTTTCATCTCTATAAATGGGAACTCAGGATAGTTTTGGAATTGTATGTGATTTTTTAAAACCCACCTCTAAAAAGTTTAAATTTCTTTCTTTTTCTTTTTAATGGTGATTTAAGATCAATTACGAGCCACCTCCAAAAGCGACTTTGGGAGTTATTTTGAACTTTCTCCCAAAGTTACTTTGGAAGCACTTGTGAAATCTCTCCAAAATGGTAACTATTAGACTTGTTTTTTTGTTTTTTTTTTAAGAAAATATAATTAATAGAGGTGGTTGTACATAAGCCACCTTGGAAATGTAGGGGTAGTCTAAAATACTACTCATAGAAACATATGGGGGTACTTACATGGGAATTTTATAACCCCCTTATAACAATCTAGTTTCAAACCCGCTGATAGTAATATGGGGGATGGGTGACAATTTGTAACCCTGCTCATATCAATGTACGTGGTTGGTTGGAACCCCCTTCATAGTAGCTTACGAGGGTGGTTTATAAACCCCCCATAGTATCTTGGGGGGCATTTTGTAACCCCCCTCATAGTAATGTATCTAGGCAGTTTGAAACCCACCTTGTACAATCTTATGGGATTGATTTCAAACCCCCCCAATAAGAAGGTATGAGGAAGGTTTGAAACTCTCCTAATAACAATGTACAATGGTAGTTTGAAACTTCCCTCGTAGACATGTATGGGTGTGGTTTGAAATCCCCCTCGTAACAACGTATGGGGGAAATTTTGAACCCCCTTCATATCAAGGTACACGGGTTGTTTGAAACCCCTTTCATAGAGGATTGTAGAGGTGGTTTGAGACCCCCCTCATAGAAAGGTACATAGATGGTTTGAAACTCCCATCATAGCTACTTATGAGGATAGCTTAAAACCCTCCCTCATATCAACATGTGAGTGTGTTTTGTAACTCCACTAATAGAATCTTATAGAGGTAGCCTAAATCCCCCATTTTAGCAACTTACGATGGTGGGTGGTGTTATCGCACAATTTGTAGCTAGGTCAAAAAGGATAAAGGATAAAGGCCAAACTGGCAAAACAGGAACCTTCCCCACCCAATGTCACCTCAATGGGGAGGTTATTTCTATTTAGGGAGGTTAACCCAAGGGAGATGTCCCTGGAAACCTGCGGTTTTTAAGAGGCTGAAGTATAAGAATCAAGGAAAAGTTTCCCCTTCACAGGTTAACACTCGAGGTCAGATAATCTGACTAATCAGCCAATAAATGAAGTGTATGCCCAAATGAAAACACCTGCCCGGAATAAGACAACAACAATACAATATATATATGTAGGCTATAACTCAGTGGGTTAGTACTTCATATGACTATCTGAAAATAATATATAAGCAATGAAACAATGCATATTGATGACTTCAATGTTTTGTCAATATAGCAATGTAAGGATATCAATTTACCAATAGCTATTGAGATGATGCAACAAATAACATATCCAATCAACCATTTACTCAATAAATGCTTTTAACCATCATCTAATTGCCTATATTCAACATTTGTTGCATCAAGATGAGGTAACCAACTGTGACGTCAGCCTTAATTAGGGTTAGTTTGGTTAGTTAGGGTTTCAAAATTTAATGTTTTGAGAGTTGTTTTGGACACTTGGACTTCAACGTTGTGTGTCTGAGATCAGTGCCTAAGGGTATATGGAGTCATTTAAGAAGAGGACACAAGGTTGAAGGGATAA
>SNQJ01S0085711.1:35996-63728 GCA_010110895.2 Picea sitchensis | reverse complement strand
AGGGAGAGTGTTGTAAAGACAAGGCTCTATCACTAAAACCCTAAAAGATGGACGACCCTAGGTGTAGATAACATAGGCCTAGGACGTTACCCTCCTTTTAACCTTTAAAATCAAAACTAGCTTAAGGGAAGAAGTTAGATGAGTGTAGCAAAGGCTAGGCTCTATCTTCCTCCTTCAATGGCTGACTATTTCTCTCTAAGGGGACATATGACAAGGACCTACTTGTGTTCTTGTCACCTACGGTTTTAAAATCAACAAATTTATAAATTAATGCAATAATACTAACCTACAACCATTCAATCAAGAAGTTTTGCGGGAAAAACAATTACATATCATGAAGAAAAGCATGTGCAATCCCTAGTTGTAAACCTTCCTCAAGAGAAATGCCAAAATATGCCAATAAAAGCCTCCAATCAACAAGTGCGCCTCACTTTCAAAGATCAAATACCCAATAGGGGTGCAAAAATCAGACCTCACAAGTGTGAGTTGTTGTGTTATGTTCAAATCAGGGAAAAACATCCTCAATTTATAGCATCTCAAGACCTTTAATTTAAAATTAGGTCATTAAAAATTGACGACAAGACTAATAACCAAAATTATACTATTTTTACATTAACTGCTAAGTAAATGACATAAATGATCAAAAGATGAGACGTGAAGCCCCTCTGAGGGAGAAGTTAGGCCCTTTTGGGGCTAATCTAGCATCCATAACTCAAACGTTAGCCATTTAGGGCTCCCCCAAGCTTCCACATGTGTCAGTCATCCCATCAAACTGCCACACGCTCAAGGTGATGTCCAAGCCTCCTGGGTGACGTCCTGTCCATCAAAATGAAAACGTTCCATCTGAAGTGGGTCATCCCCCCTGCGCTGGGCTCAACCAAATTGTCCTGGGTGGAACGTCCTTCTTCTTCTCATGTGCAAAGGATCATCAAACCACTGTCCTATCTCTACCCCTGATTGGGTCCCAACAACCATCTGATGGGCTCCTCAGCCCCATGGAGGTCTGAACTTATCATCTCCCCATGTGTGCCGGTCCAACTGGTACCTGTCCATCGGGCATGGTCCTGCACATCAAACACTTCATCGTCCATGGGCTCATTAGTCACATGGGTCATAGCAATGCCAATCATATTTCATCATCAATTTTATCAAATACATGCATAAAACCCCTAACACGTCATCCAATAGCTCAAAGACATTACAATGACCTACTATAAAAAACCGAAGAAAAAGACAAAATACTTTATTAGGCCAGCATCCATAGGAGAAGGAAAGTTTCCAGAGGATATCATCCAAGCCATGTAATACGAGGTGATGTGTTCAAGGGATGTCCAAACATATGGGTAGAGTGAAAGATAGGGGTGATATTACCTATGGGTGCCTTTGTAGAAGGCGAGTTGTACCTGTCATGGATGCAATTCTTTCGAAGCCCTTATTGCCTTTATTCTTTCTTTTCTTTATTGCTTTTTCTTTTTTATTTTCAAGGTCTAACTAGAGGACACTGCCTTGGCGTGGTGACCAGAGCTGACAACATTACCCACAAGCACTTTCACAGAGATGATAAGGTCGACTCGTGATGAGACCCCCTTTCCCTTGGCCTTGCAACCAAAGGTCACTTCCCTGGCGTGGTAACCAGATAATGGCAATGTCATACTGCTAGGTACCCATGAACATAATGGACTGGCTCATGATGAGACCCCCCATCCTCTTGGCTAGGTCTTGTTTTGTTATTTTTCTTCGGGTCCCTCTTGTTTCTTGCTAAGAGGCTTTTTATTGCCTTCTCGGGGATCCCTAGGCAAGGCATCTCTAAGTTTCATTTTTATGGATTTTATATTTTACCATCTTCTTTTACCTTCTGGGCCTTTAGCCCCTTCTTCCCATGAGATAAGGTGTAACCCCACAAATATATCATCCTAATGTCCAGACTAGGGGAATGGGGCAGATGAGCGGGAGATAATATGTAAGAGTGATGATATGACGGGAGCGGATGATGGCTCTTCAAAATTTCCCCTGGTGGCAAACCAAAACCTATGGTTACAAGCTTGCTAGGGTACCTTGTCAATCCCCCCAACTCTGGTCAAGTAGGTTAATGTAAGATCCAAGCAGTCGTCAGAAATAAAAGGAATTTGATGCATATATCTGAAAGTTATAACGATCAAATATGACACATACCATGATACCTGGACCAATTACCTCATGGAGCAAGAGTCTTCTCCGATACAAGTCCAGACTGACGGTGATGGTGTTTCTACTACTGATAGGACAACTCTGATGAAAAAGAAGAAATATGGTCCCTCCAAGGCCATACTCAGGTCAATCCTAGTCTCAGTACTCCATGTCTTGGACCTGTGGGCCTCGAGACACGATCTCCTAGTTATCCTTATAAATCGGGGATAACATGTGGAAATCCTGATCCAGATTTATGAGCGGAATGAAAGGAATAAAAAAATGAATACAATAACACAAAGATAAGAACAACAACAATGGATATCCAGTGAACAATAAATTCTATTGAATAAATAAAATAGGCTAAAACTGTTAAAGAACAGAACTGGAAACAACTTGCTCGAATGGTGGTAGTTTTATCTGAGAAGAGATGTGGCTTTGTATTCACATTCGTCTAAGAAGAATGATTACAATGAGGTTCCAGAGGCCTTTTTAACATTATTCATGAAGGTCAAAACCCTATACATCTAAAAACCTAACCCTAGGAGATGAAATGCCAAAAGTTATGTGGGCCCCTATGGGTAAGTTGGTACCTCAATTTCCCGGGGTCGTAACTTTTGCATACGACCTCCATTTTAGATACGTGATAGCCTGTTGGAAAGGTATTTTAGAGAACTAAAAATTATGCTATCAAACTCCAATTTCGTCTACAATTTGACTGTGGCACACCAAAAAAACATTGTTTAGGGCCCCAAAACGACCCTCGAAGTACAAAAAGATGTGTTAACATGAAAAATTCCAAAATAAGCCAGTTTAATTAGATGGGATGCCACCAGTCTCCACCTGGAATATGTTTACGGCTTCAGATAGCCCCAGAAGTGTAGAACCCACAATTACAAAGAAGTATAGAAGAACATGTTGAACTAAAACTGACAAGAGGATCCAGTTGGAATAGGTGAGTGGCCACCAATATCCACCTGAATCAGTCCTCTCACATTAGGAAGCAATGGTCTCCATTGCATTGATTTGCCCCATCAGGGGATGAAAATTCTGTTGAAATTGACCCCGTTTGAGCCACTTTTCTCGGTGTAGAAGTTGCCCTACCTTGACAACCCAATAAAGTTGGATCCTCTGTTGGAGAATTCCCTTAACTTGTGTGTCCACTATCTCATCAAGGGATGCATGTTCCATATAGTCATAGTTGAGCATTGTTGGTTTCAACTATTTTGCGATCTCTTAGGTGTCCAATAATGGTGGAAAATATGGCCGAAGGAGGTCGACATTGAACATTGGGTGCAAGTCAAGGAAGGGTGGAGTGTTGAGCTCAAAAACATTACTACCCACAACTTTGGTGATAGTGTAAGGACCATAGAGAAGTGGGCATAGCTTCTAATGGGGTCCTGTAAGGCGCTCTTTCTGCAAATGTAACCAGACCTTGTGTCCCACCTGAAACTTGTGCGGTGCCTGATGTTGATCATGGCATTGCTTGTACTTTGCAATTGATTTCTGCAAAATCTCATGGACCTATTGGCGGATGGGTTTAATCCACTCAATGAATTTGGTGGCTTTATTAGCCTCAGACTAAACATGGAAAGATTATGCCTATGTGGTTGCAAGAGGTGGTGCAACATTTATGGGACCCAAGGGTTGAAATCCCAACCCTACCTGAAATGGGCTATGGACGGTGGAGCTATGGAAAGCCTTGTTGTAGCTATGTTGAACATAGGGAAGAATCTCATCCCATGTACGTATATTATTAGAGATATACATGCGAAAGATGTGCACAATCATCCGATTAATGATATCTTTCTGGCCATTAGTTTGGGGGTGAAAAGAAATGGATTTAGTGAGCTTGGTGCCCAAAAATGACCAGAGACTCAACCAAAATGTGTTGAGGAACTTGTTGTCTCGATTTGAGGTGATGGTTTGCAGTATCCGAAAATGGACCCACACTCATTCAAAGAATATCTTAGCAGTATCGACCACTGTGATGTTCTTCTTGTAGGCTGTGATAATGGCCATCTTCGAAAATCGATCCACCACCACAAATATACAATTAGTGTTGTGCTTGGTGGGCGAAAGGCCAGACATGTAATCCATCAAGATGGATTTCCAAGGCCTCTCGGGAGTAGGAAGAGGGGTGTATAAGCCTTGCTTCTTGATGGCTAGCTTGGCAATGGCACATGGAATGCAAGATATGATATAATTTTTTACGTCTTGTCGGAATTTTGGCCAAGAAAAATGTTTCTGTATAAAATCCCCCATTTTCTCCGTGCCAAGATGTCTTACCATCTGACTGTAGTGAGCCTCCCAAATCATCTTTGCACGCTTGCTTGTGGGAACACAGAGGTGGCCCATGTGGCATAACAGTCCATCCTCGATGTGAAAATCAGTGACATTCTCTCATGTACCAAAGAGATAAGAGGTGGTGGCGAAATCTGGTTCACGCTAATAAAGTTTGGGCCACTCAGATGCCTCATGCCTACATGAATGGAGTATTCTAGTGAGTTTCACAACAAGAGGGCGACTGAGGCAGTCAATGACACGATTTGAGATCCTCGTTTTATACTTGATGTTGACATAGAGTTGTTGTAGATACGTGGACCAATTTTGATGGTGGTTGTTCTGCAACCTCCCCTATATCTGTATGAACTGTAGATACTTGTGATCACTGTGGATGGTTGTCTCCTTGACTAGAATGTAATGTTTCCATTATTGGAAATATTTCACAATGGAATACTTTTCTTTGTCATACATGGGGTATTTCCAAACAATATCCGAGAGTGTCTCACTATGGTATGCTATTAGATGCCCAGGATAGGTGAGAAATGCATCGACAACATATTCGAAGGCATCGGTCTCAAGATTGAACAATTGTTGTAGATCAGGTAAGGAGAGTACTGGAGCTCAGCACAAGCGATGCTTCAAATCCTCAAATTCTCATTGTTGTGCCTACCCCATGCGAAATTTTCCCTACCACCTTCTTTGGTTACTTGGTTGAGGGCTCGTGCAATATGGGAGAATCCAAACACGAACCTCTGGTAGAAGTTGACAAGTCCCAAGAAATTACGAAGCTTGGTTAGTCTGGTCGAGGTTGGCTAGTCACGTATGACTTGGATATTAGCTAGATCCACATGTACCCCATGCTCATCAACAATGTAGCCCAAGTATTATACCATGTTCATGCCAAAGGAACATTATTCCAAGTTTGCATATAGCTTGTGCTGCCACATAGTGCCCAAAACCTATTGAATATGATGTGTGTTCTCCTCCCAAGTTCTGATAAAGATGAGGATGTCATCCAGATATACCACCACAAAAGAGTTGGTGAAAGGTATCAATCCATCATCCATGAATCTTATGAAATTTGTTGGTGCATTTGTTAAGCCAAAGGGCATGACCAACCATTCGAAGAGACCTTGTTTAGATTTGAAAGTTGTCTTCCATATATCATTTGGTTCGATGGGAACCTGGTGGTAGCCAAACTTTAGGTCAATCTTGTTGAAGAACTTTTCCCCCTTGAGTTGGTCAAGAAGGTCATCAATTCGGGGAATTGGGTACTGGTTTCTGACTATGATTTTGTTTAGTGCGTTGTAATCAATATAGAGCCGTCAAGTCCCGTATTTCTTCTGCACCAGCACAATCAGGCTTCCGCAAGGGGAGGATTTAGGCTGAATGTGCTCATTTTGAAGCAGCTCTTAGATCTGGTGCTTGATTTCATTAGCCAGCGAGGCACCAGGGGTTAGATCAATTGGATTCTTGACTTGGTAGTGCGTCGGTACCCTAGTGGGTGAGGAGAAGATGTATTTGTACTCTTCCACGATCTCATCCACTTGCTTCTTCTGCAAAGAGAGGATCTTTGTGGAGGTCATGGATGTGGCGACAACCTTTTGCTTACTGTGAGTGTGGATCACAAAGAAGACGAACTTCCCAATCTGTGAAATGAATTTACCGCATTGATTAGGATATATTAAAGAAATAACGGTGGGTGGCGCGACCTCTGGTATCCTTTACAATTGCCTACCCAAAGTAATATTAAAACTGTGAGGTCTAGATTCATACAAAACATGTCACTTTGACAAATATGGCTAGTGTAAAATAACATCACACACTTCAAGGGGAAAAATATCACACAATACCTCATCTTTGAAGGGCTTGATGATGTAGGGAAAACACCATTGTTGGATGATGTGGAGATCTCGTCCTTGGTGAAGCTAGCCGATGGTGTAGGGATGCGGATGTGGTTTTATTGGAAGGTCCAACCACTTAACGACCTCTGTTGAAATCAATTTCTTTTGACTACCACTATCGACAATAAAATGCATCAGAGTTCCCTTTACCCACATCTTTGAGTGAATGAGGTGTTCCCCTTCCTCTGGTTCTTCTAGTTCACTTGGTTGGACTTTGGTGGTAGAGATAGTGGCACTGGGTTAAGAATTGATCATCTACTTCCCACTTTTTGGATTTGATTCGGATTTAGAATCTTCCTCTGACTCGAAATATTTCAGCTCGACCACGAGTGACTTCTTGGAGCGACATTCTTTGGTGTTGTGTTAAGGGATTTTATGGTATTAACACCATTTTCTTGTGTCCTTCTCCGTCTTCTTATTACCATTCTTGGGTTGCGCCTTGGAATGGTTTTCTAGAGAGTGACCATATTTTCTCTATCCCTTTTTTGTGGGTTGGGTCCGCCTTTTCCCTGCTTCAGTTGTGAGGAGTTTGCAGATCCAAACTCTCACCTCTTCTACTTAAATTTATGCTCATTCTTGACAACATATCTATAAGCTGCCTAATGATGCGATGTCCAGAAACTCCATTTATTTATAAATGTATATATGCAGATAGTCGTGGTAATTAAGTACCAAATGTCATTCAAAATATTTGATACCTAATTTGGTGCACATGGTATGGAAAATATTGGTGAAATCTGGTACTGTCTAGTCCCTTTCCTGACGGAACATGGTCCATCTTATGTATTGTTCCTTGTAACTTCCAACAGGGTAGTATTTTTCTTTAATGGAATCCCTAAAGGAATCCCACATGGGGGAGACCACAAATATTACAGATTCATCTATGGCCCTTTTCTCAAAGTAAGTATCCCACCAGTCTTTAACATGGGGGATGACCTTGAGGAGTGCAAAAGTAATATTTTCCCTATTGGAAAAATTGTCGACCAAAAAATACCCTTCGAGCAGATTCAACCATTTGTCTACAACCTCTGCATATATTAGTCCTTCAAATAATGGAATATCAAAATTTACTTATACCTTGAAGGGGGTTGCATGTCTGCTTGATAAAGATGTGTCTCCTGTGGGCATCCTTCGAAGGATCTGTGAAATTTTTTCCCTCATTTCGTTCCTTTGTTGTGCATGGGCTTCCTCGAGCAACATTTTAAAAGGATCTCCTGCTCCATCATCTTTATTTCATCCCCCATGGGTTGTTGTCAGGATTAGCGTGGCCTATATTGCAAAGTATTGACTAGTTTGAGTCCCAACTTCTTGTACCCAGATCTTGTCGAGAACATGCACGAAGAAAAATAAATGAAGAGAAGACCGCTATGATACCATTGTTTCAGATTTATGAGAAGAATGAAAGGAATAAAAAATTGAATACAATAACATAGAGATAGGAACAAGAACAATGGATATCCAGTGAAGATAAACTTATGTTGAATAAATAAAATAGGCTGAAACAGTAAAACTGTAGAACTGGAAACAACTTTCTCGAATGGTGGTAGTTATCTCTGAGAAGAGATGTGGCTTACTACATGCATCCGTCTAAACATAATGATTGCAATGAGGCTCCAAAGGAATTTTTAACATTACTCATGAATTCCAAAACCCTAAACATCCAAAAACATAACCCTAGGAGATGAAACACCAAAAGTTATGTGGGCCCCTATGGGTAAGTTGGTACCTCAACTTCCTAGGCTCGTAACTTTTGCATACAACCTCGGTTTTAGGCACGTGATAGCCCATTGGAAAGACATTTTAGAGATATATACATTATTCCATCAAATTTTGAATTTGTCTATATTTTGACTATGACATGCCAAACACACATTGTTTATGGATCCAAAACGACCCTAGAAGTAGAAAAAGATGTGTTGACATGAAAAATTCTAAAATAAGCTAGTTGGATTGGATGGGTGGCCACCAGTCTCCACTTGGAATATGTGTAGGAATTCAAACTTCCCCAGAAGTGTAGAACCCAAAATTACAAAGAAGTACAAAATAACGTGTTGAACTAAAACTAATAAGAGGATCTAGTTGAAATATGTGAGTGGCCACCAATATCCACCTGGATCAAATCCTATACAAAAAAATACGAGGGTGGTTTGAATTGAGCCTTATATAAAATTACATAGGTAGTGAAAAATCGGATTTGAAGTCCTTGTCAAACTGATTTTTAGTGGCCTTTAAATGCATGTATAACAACAACCCTTACATTCACTCACTAAGGAGGTTGGTAACCATCCTCTAAGTGTCAATAAGGGCCATTTATGACCACCGTTCTAAGTGGATATAAATAAAAATAAATTCAAATAAATTAGATTTGAGTTCAACATATATAATTGAAAAGTCTTAAACATTTGATCAAGGAAAATGAAAATTGTTAAAGGAAAATATACTTCCACGCTAAACCTAATAAAATGGAAGAAGCCATATTTAATCTAGAAAGTTTAATGACAAAACAATTACACAGTACACATAGATTTTTCCCTAGAAACTCAAATGGAAAAAACAACATTCCTTGAGAATACTTCTCTCTTATTGTCTTATTCATTCAGAATAAAAGGTTACATGCCTAACCTTGGTCTACACCTAAGACACAAATTACATCATACCCTTTTGTTTTATACAAGAATTATCTTTGTAGCCAATTCCTCTTACATCTACATGACCAACAACCACTAATAAATTGATCTAAATATTATTAGTTAGCTTCTACAGTATTATGTCATGCCTTATTTATAGACTTTGTGGTGATTAAAACCCTAAATAAAGGCTCCCAAAAATGGTTACAGATCCACACAGATCATTGGCTACACATCTCACAAATCTCAGGATTATGTTATAGTAGAATACTAGCCAGATTACCAATCGACTACCATTTGACCTGCATTCGGTATTTAGTCGGTTTCCACACGACCTCTCGAAAACCTATTCTTTGTTGACCCCTTCGACTTTGACTTTGTTGGGTCGATCACTTCGACCTTCTACTTTCTCTTCTAGTCGACCCACCTCGACTAGACTTTCACTGCAAATAATATAAATACCCAACAAAAACTACATTTTGAATGTGTTTATGCACTTAAAATTAAGGAGGATAAACAAAACTCATTTCAACTTCATATCTTCAGTGACCCTAAAAAGAACCAACTATCAACAAAAAAAAATATCATTTATGATCTATACAAAACTATTCCTATCTCAAAAAATGGTAAAAATTAGAACAATTTAAAATTGCCACTTAATAGTCCTTTGAAGAAGACGATTTATAGCTCTAAGAATAATAAATAGAAAACCACAACATTTCATAAGACACTAGTACCACAATGAGAAAAAAAACATAGGCACAACAACACTTTCTTTCCACATTATCTTCAACATTTTTCGTCTTCATATACGTTAAAGTTTGAAGGACATGAGGGTGGCTTTGAGAATATAGAATTTTTTTGTCAAAAACATTTACAGTATGTGATTTTTTTTAAAACTTAAGAATGAAATTCAAGTAAACAATATAGTTAATTATTTGATCTAGGCACAATCAAAACAATTAAGGTTATGAAAATGTGATTTTATTTTTCATGGATAGAAATTAAATAAGAATGGATAAATAAATCATGATTACTTCTTATTTATCAACATCCAACCATGTCCCTTCACAACATCATTGAACATAATCCATGTCACCAAAAAATGAAAATTCATCATCTTTGCATTTTGTCCTTTAAACATATACAAATCTTGATAATCTATGTACTCTAGTTCATATCTGTTACTATTTCTCAATCCCTTTGGAATGCATGTCAAAACTACATACCAGTCATTTTCTACAAAATCATGTATGTAGAATACTCATTTTTCTTGTGATGCTAGAATAAATGAATCATCTTGCACTTTGTCATTACTTAAGCATATATTCTAATTCACCATTGTGAAACCAATTTCATCAATTTCCATTGTGTTCTTCTTGTGTACATTTATTCAATCACATTTGAACCAGGGATACTTCATGCAATAGTAGTCCAATATGATTATTTCTCCGATCACTCTAACATATGTTGTCATCTAATGTATCATTTTTTTGTCTTTTGTAATGGATCTCATTAATGTTTGTGCATTTATGCACCCATCACTATTTTTGGTGGCTCTAACATTGTCTATTCTTTTAATATGAAATCTACACCCATTTATTTATTCTTTTAATATGAAATCTACACCCATTTATTAAGTAGCCATCATACTTAGTTGCATATTTTCTTGGTCCATGCCAACCATTTAAAGGTATCAAACATATTTTATTTTCCTTCCACATGTAAATGATGAAATGTCATTAGAAAACCTTCAAATTTAAAATTATATCATAATATTTTTGTTTAATGAAATTAAAATACTTATAACATAAAAAAACAATTGTTACCTACCGTCTTAACCAATCATTATATTGTTGGTTGTGGAGATTTTGTAATAAGATTCATAATTTTGGGGTTGGATGTTTGTATTGGAAATTTTGCTCAAGTGCATCATAATTTCTAGTTATGTCAATTAAATTTATTTTCAATATATTTTCATAGAATCTAATAAAAAATTATTTTATAAGGTTGTTCTTACTACTTACTCTATCCTATGAAAAAATAGACCACAAACAAGACATAAGAATTTGGTGGAAAGATATTTAAGCCATTCTCAACAGTTGTATTCATCTCATGATATGAATTTATAGTACATGTATTTGACCACCTCTAGATCTAGATCACACTAAAAAATCATTAGTGGATAATGAAAACACCTCATCAATATATAAGGATGAAAACTCATAAGAGGGTGGTTTCAAACTTTGTGATTTTCTAGGGACTGAGAGTCTAACATCCCCCCGGCTTCCCAAATCACAATTCTAAATATTTGTACTAATTAGGAAACATGAACTAGTGAAGAAAGTGTCATCATTACAATCTTTAATCTAAAAACTATGAAATGAGCTTCAATGAAGATATTCCTAAAAAAACCACCAATACTAATGTTGAATGCTTCATCTAAAATGAACATTGAAATAGATTAGAATTTATAGCAGTGAAAAGCTACCATGTCTGAACATTCCCTTGGTAGTTTGGTGAAAAAATATGGATCATCATTCTACTATCAGTTAACAAATAGGATAACTGGAGTTCTCTCTAAATTTAGACACAATTAGGTGTTGAACAACATCCCAATGAATAATTGATTTGATTGTAGATAGCTTATTGAGGAGACTCCATGTTATGCTAGAATTACCAAATGTTGATGGAATTTTGTGTTTGATATTACTTTGAAACTTGAAGCTTGAACATCATCATTGATATTTGATATTCCCCCTATCATTTGCAAGATAAGGAGATAGTTGAAGGGATCCAAGCTTCAGATTTTGAATTATTTTGTTCTTACATTGTATCTGTTGATTTTTGGATGACCACTAACCATTTTGACTTGATACCATGTATTTGGTGGTTTTGCTACCGAATTCAAATTTGCATACAAGTTGACCTGTAAAATAGGTGTCATGGATTCATATTCATTTTCTACAAGAGATAATAAATAAGATGATAACTATACATAGAACTAAATTTTATATAGTTGCATGTGATTGAGGTAGGCTATTTGAAGGGTGATCTCTGTGATCGATCCCTTTATTTTATCATCTTAATCATGTAAATAATCTACAAATCTAGTGTGGATTTTAGATGATAATGCTCTACAACGGATTACTTATAATTTGGGAAATTCCATTTAGACAAAAAAAATTGATTGTAAGCACCAATTTGATTCAAATTTGATTCAGAATCAATTTGGTGGGGTCAAGATTCAATTGATTTCCTCTTGTATCAACTAGGGAGATATGTTGGAAAAAAAAATGATCTACAAAGTGTGACACAAATCTAATGTAATCTTTGTTTGATGGATGTAGATATCCAATGAACCAACCAGAGATCTCATGATTTTTCAAGGAATCACAAGAAAAGAAAGTTTCATTACACAAATCATTGCTAGATCCATGTAAAAGGAGACTAAATTATGTTCCAACAAGTTGTGTTCAAGTAGATCTATTCTAAATTTGACTACTTACAACAATATTGACACAAATTATCACCAAAATTCACATTTCTTTGAATCACAACACTCTTTTTTTTAAAGAACTATATTCAAAATGCAAAAAATATATTCTCCAATATAATACTAAAAAAAATGAACTTAGATAAATGAGAAACCAAAAGAAAAATGACCTTATTTTTTTCTATTACACCTCCAAATGGATGTAGATCTACAATTTTGTTGGTGTAGAGACCTCATCTCAACTCAAATTTAACCTCCCATGGGTCACTACCATGGAAAAACTAGGCCCTTGAGACCATAAGAGATATGATACCATTTTAATAAGTAGAGCACAAGAAAGACATAAACAATTTGTGGAAAAGGCTTTAAGCCATTACCAACACTTGTATTCATCTCATGAAATGAATTTATAATACATGTATTTGACTACCTTTAGATCTAGTTATAATTGACAACTCATCAATGGATAATGACAACACCTCAACAATAGATAAGGTTTCCAACTAGTAAGAGGTGTTAAAACCTTATTTTCCACCCTAGGGATACATGGATGAACCATTGATGTTTTCTTCCTGAGACACACTCTTCTACCTTTGGAATTCAATGACTTTGAGGGTGGTCGCTCTATGAACTACCAGAAAAGTGTGACCATTTATGGGCTGCATAGTTGATAGCACATAACGATTCACTGGTTTCACTATTGATGGACCGCGACCACCCCTATAACCTCTTATAATTGGTGAGTTATGAGAATATCAACACTAGGTGATTTGTTTCTCCCATGATATGATCCTAAGAACTCTCAATAAAATTGAGGTTCATTGATTTATATAGATTGTTGGTACGAAATTGGAGACTGGGGTTCTCAGAGGTTACGAACAAAGGTATCATTGTAGTCTAGTTGCACTAGCATATGCAACCTTCCTTAAGGGAACGAGGTCTCACCCAAAGAACAACCGAGACTTTGTGTGATAAAGTGAATTATAGAGGACACATCATCATATTTGAAATATCATGGATCAAATTCATGTTTAATTGGGACAGATCATATTATCATAAGTCTAAACATGATTAGGCATTCATGAATCCATGGTGTGCAACCTACAGAGAGGTCCATACATGACCAAAGTGTGTTAAACAATGTTGCAGATGAAAATTACACATCACAAAACATGTTACATGAAAAGAATACTAAGCATTCATCGATAACACAACAAAATGTGTATGTGCAAATACTCCTTTCTATATTATTATAGCTCATACTGGTGAACATATGGAAAGTATTTCATATCACAACTTGCACAACATAACCATAATTGATTGTTCGCTTGGTAGAGAGATCCTAGTGAAGTAATATCATCTAGATTAATACAAGACCATAATATCAACAAAACAATACAACAAAACATGTGTCAATTCTAAAAATCCCAACCCTTTCCCATTACATTTTCCCCAATTTATATCATTTTTTTTGTTTTTTCTTGATTATAGTCCTTGGGTTTCTTGATTCCTCTTTGTAGTTTCTTGTTCTCGAAGATTTTAGTATTTTCCACTTCTTCCTCTAGCTGGTGCATCATTCTTTTTCCCTATTGGTGCACCGACAATTATATTTCCAACACTTTTATCTAATGTTGATGTGTTATGGGGTTCCAAAAAACCTTATAAATCCATAAAATTGATTCTTCAAAATGAAGGGCCCAATAGGCCTCGACCAGAATCCTTGACTCGTCTCAAGTCAAAATTTCTCCTCTTTTCTCTACTCTCCCTTAAATGGATGGAACAACATAGCTATAGAATAATTCCCAAGCCTCCTCCACCAATATATATAAAGAAGGAATTCCAAGGGAAATAGGAGGAAGAATCTATTATAGGTTTATGTTGCAACATATTTTTAGAGGATATCTTATACAGTTTGGTCTTCATATCAGGTCAACCTTGTTTGTGTGAAGGCTAAGGAGGAGATGAAGAAAGGACCCAGGAGGACTTAATTCATGACTCAATGTAATTACATGATTGTTGTACATTTTCTCAATTTATGAATATAGATATACATGGTTTTCCCTTTCTAATGTTATTGTATTCAATCATAGATAATATATATAGTCTTTCCTTAAGTAGATCGGATTAGATCTAGTCTAGATTTACAATTTCCTAATCCCTAGAGAGGTTTGAGAATAGTTTTTTTTTCTCCTTGTGTGCAGGAAGGAGGTGGTAGGAGTTGTAGTTGGATCTATGGAGTTGGATTAGCTAGGATACATAAGGACGACCGCCATATCATAAGGTATTCCTTTATCTCTCTTAGCACAAATACGAATACATATTTTATATCTATGGAAAGTCTTATAATGGTCTAGCCTACTGTATTCCTCATATCATAGGAAGATATAAGGGAGTGCTCAACTATATGTAGGGGAGAATTCTCTGCAAAAGAACTGACGACTCCATTAGGGAAGGATCTTTTATTCTTCCTTAGTTTTGGATTATACCTTACTCTTTTCACTTTTAAAAGTTGTTCTACATTTTGTTACCTTCCCCATCACTCATGGAGGGATCATATCTCTTAGATCCATTAAATGTGAGCCATATCTGGTTTTTTCCCCCATTTTTGCAGATGGTCACGTTCTGCCTTTAGGCACTAGAGAAACCATTCATGAGTTGGTTGTGTACATCCCATGACCACCTACCAAACAATGGTGCTCTACAAGACTGTTGGATCATGACCTAATCTGTAGGTGACTATTTCTCAAATTATATGAATTGTGCTTTGTCATATTTGTACTTTCTTAGTCCTATAAGCCTATTAAAGGTCTAGTAACCTGGATTTAATCCCTATTTGAACCTTTCTTTGTTATTTGTATTTTCAATGTAAATTGGGGGTATTTGAGTGTTTTTAATTGGTTTTCTTGTTGATGAGAGCTTGTTGTCTGGAAGGTAGTCACTTGGGATGCATCCTGTCAAATTACCATTAGAAATGCCCAAATTCGACAAAAAATTGGGAGAAGACCCGTCAACACACATCATGACTTACCATCTTTGGTGATCATCCAACTCTTTGATGGATGACAACATTCAACCATATTTTCCATATATTATTGAATGGAGGTGCTACTAAATGGTATATTGAACTTAAGGGTGATTCCTTTAATAGATTCGTCTATGGCACTTTTAACTTATCTTCAGTTACCCATTTAGTATGAGATAGAAACAAATATATTTACATATTTTCATCAAGAAACTTCCACCCACATCTCTGATCACATTCACGAGTGGATACAATGATGTAGGCTAATTAAGGCTTAGACTCTAACCAACTCCTTACAGATTGGTTCAGTAAGTCTCTTTTTCCACTCATAGCCAAGGATGTATCTATGGAAAGGGATATTACAGAGCAAAATGCCATTTTACATTCCTAACATTGATAATTATTCTACTCTCAGTCTTGGAAATTGTATAACATTATCTTGCATGCTTTGAGGTCATCGACAGATCCACACAAACCAAACCTAGGACCCCATGTCGATGGTCTGGTAGGTTTTGTATCCAATGTCTCTATGGGCTAGTTAGTTAGATAGTTGGGTCAACTAAAAATTTCTTCACACCCATTGGTTGTTGTTCCCACTGCTAAATTTGTTCAATTCCGCATTCAAACCTCTGAGGTGAATTCATTGTAGTCAACAAAGATAAAGAATTCTCGACAACGTAGAGGGAAGAAGACAAACAAAAGAAGAAGAACTATAACAATTAGCGTAGGACTTCTCAAATCCAAAAACATCTTGATGGAGGAACTAAGGAAAATAAGAAGAATAGGTTCCATTGAAATATTTATGGTGAGGACCATCCTACTCACCAGTGTCAAAAGATGAATGAAATTCAAAGGTACTTTTCCCAACAAAAATCTCTTAAACATCATGTTATTTTGACTCATCCATTTCCTCCCCATCCAGAATAAATGGTTTCCACAAATCCTTCCTGATCTGGATTTATGAGAGGAACAAAATGAATAACATAATGAATACAATAACACAAAGATATAGAGAAAAACAACAAATGAAACTACTGCAGGTATGTGGACCACTTTTGATGGAAGGCATTCTGCAACTTCCCTTGTGTCTATAGGAACTGCAGAGGCTTGTGATTAGTTTGGATGATTGTCTCCTTTCCCATAATGTATTGTTTCCATTGACGACAGGCTTGCACAATGGAACACATTTCCTTTTCATAGGTGGGGTATTTCCAGACAATATATAAGAGTGTCTCACTATGGTATGGTACTGGATGGCCATGTTCATTGACAATTGTTCCTATAGCATAGTCGGATGCATCAACCTCAATATCGAACAATTATTGCAGATCAGGTAAGGAGAGTACTGGAGATGAGCATAAGTGATTCTTCAAATCATCAAATGCTCATTTTTTTTCTTTCCCCTTGTGAAATTTTCCTTTCCACTGCCCTTGGTCACTTAGATGACAACCTATGCAATATGGGAGAATTGCAACACGAATTGTCGGTAGAAGTTGGAAAGTACCAAGAATATTCAAAGATTGGCTAGTGTGGTTGGGGTTGATCAGTCATGGATGACTTGGATCTTAGTTGGATCCACATGTACCCCATGCTCATAAAAACTGTATCCCAAGTATTCGACCATTTTCATTCCAAAGGAGCATTTTTCCAAGTTGGAATATATCTTGTGTTGTCGTAGAGTGCTCAAAACTTGTTGAATATGATGCATGTGCTCCTCCCAAGTTCTGTTGAAGATGAGGATGTCATCCAGATATACCACCACAAAATATTTGGTGAAGGGTCTCAATACATCATCCATCAACCTCATGAAAGTTGTTGGTGCATTTGTTAATCCAAAGGGCATGACCAACCATTCGAAGAGGTCTTCTTTAGATTTGAAAGCTATCTTCCATACATTATTCGGTTCGATGGTAACTTGGTGGTAGCTATACTTTAGGTCAATATTTCTAAATAACTTTTCTCCCTTGATTTGGTCAAGAAGTTCATCAATTCGAGGATTGGGTATCAGTTTCTAACTGTGATTTTGTTTAATACTCTCTAATCAATGTAGATCCACCAGGTCACATCTTTATTTTGCACCAGTATAATCTGGATTCCGCAAAGGGAGTAGCTAGTTTGGATGTTCCCCTTTTGAAGCAACACCTAGATCTGACACTTGATTTCATCATTTTCCATTAGTGAGAAATGCTAGATTGGTCCATTAGGTAGAGGTGCACCGGGGGTTCGATCAATTGGATACTTGAATTTGAAATGCATCAGTACCTTGGTGGGTGAGGAGAAGATGTCTCTGTATTCTTCCACAATCCCGTCCACTTGATTTTGAAACAAAGAGACACTTTGTGTAGAGTTCACGATTGTGACGAAGAACTTATAMTTACTATGAACACRGATAAAAAAGAAGATGAACTTCCCAGTCTGTGAAATGAMCTTACTGCATTTCTTAGAAGATATTAAATAAATAGTGGTAGGAGGCACTACCTCTGGTATCCTATAGAATTTTCTACCCGAAGTAATAATAACACTGCGGGTTCTAGACTCATATAGAACATGTCACTTCCTCAAATATGGTTGTCCTAAAATAACATCACAAACTTCAAGGGGATAAATATCACACAATACCTCATCTTTGAAGGGCTTGATGTCATAGGGAAGATGACATGGTTGGCTGACGTTAAGATCTATTCCTTGGAGAAGCCATCCAATGGTGTAGGGTTGATCATTACAGAGAAATGTATTGAACTAAATTTTTTCAAGAGGATCCAGTTGGAAAAGGTGGGTGTCCAACAATATCCTCCTGGATCACTTCTCCTCTGCAAGGGGGAATGGAAGTTACCCCTCAATTGGAGGGGTTTTCCTAAAGTGCCAACGTGTTCATGTGTGACCATACAATTTCCTTGCAAACTCAATATTGCAACTATGAAACTCTTGAGTTTGGTCATACAAATCAAGAACAATTCCCATCTTCCTAGCCTAGTGGCCCTTTCTATATTGAGAATCCATCACTTGATACAAATATTCTCTAACCTAAGGGTGTTCTTCAAAGAATAACTCATAATCCCAATGCACAGGCCACTCACAACTACAATATTGCGGAATAATTGGCCCAGGCACCATGTGTCATCTCATCTCTCGAGATCCTACATAACTTCCTGACACAACTGAAGGATATGTTATCAACAATAAGCAGGGTGGTTCGCATGGAGTCCAATTTTCTTATACTTGACTTGGACCAAGCTTGAAATAGGCTCTGCCACTAAATTGATTTTCAAATCCAAGTAACAATTAGTGGGAAGACAATATTTTGAATGGTTGTGGATGAAGGATCCTCCACTTGTATTATTTATGTTTGATTTTGGAAATATATAGGCTCTCCAAATCTTGATCCATATAAAACCATGTTAAAGGCCTTCGATGGGCACATGTTTCAGCCTCATTGTATCATCACCACATTTCCAATTCATTTAAGTGGTAAGCATGTCTTAGTTGAAGTGGAACTGGTCGATGCCCCTTTAGAGTATAACTTGATACTAGGGCACACTCGATTTTCTGATATGATGTCAATCATCCCATTAATATTTTAGGTCCTTCGCTTTCCTCTTCAAGGGAAGATTGTAACCATTGATCAACTTTAATTTTTCATGTCTTCCCTTAGAACCAATGTAGGTTATAATGTTCCCTTTTTTGGTGACTCCAAAAGTGCATATATGAGTGTTGTTGAGGGGGTGTTCAAAGACTCCTCCTTGATGGTTACATTTACCCTCCCCCCCCATCTCTTTATACCAATGTGGCTCCTATTAGTATGATTTATTTTGTTACCAATGGATCCCATGGCTCTTTTGATCCTTGGGTGGTACCTCATCCTAAACAAGTAGAGTGTTATGGCCCTCACATGCTATTCATAGTGGTCAAGAATACCTATCAAGTGATCCAACTAGAATATATTGGATCTGATTCGAATCTCCAATAGGATGTGGAATTTGATAAGTATTTAGGGACTTCATTGGATGTTACTCCTCCTCATTATTTGCATGACTTCCTAAATCTTGAGATGAGTTCTAATGTGTTGGTTGTGGATCTGTATTATCTTCTTGATTCATAGGTCTTTGTTTTCAGCTATGTTTATACCCCATGAAGACTATACACCCCTCCATGCGGGGGGGGGGTTGCATGGGGGGCTTTCCCCCGTTGCGGGGTCCGGGGGCCAGAAGGCCCCATCAGGGGTGAATCCCCTAAAGGAAAAATTTCCTTGTGAATGTATATTGTAATATCATAGTCAATCTTTATCATTCATCATTAAGTCACATATCTGATGATAGAGATTATGTTGNTATTATCTTCTTGATTCATAGGTCTTTGTTTTCAGCTATGTTTATACCCCATGAAGACTATACACCCCTCTATGCGGGGGGGGTTGCATGGGGGGCTTTCCCCTGTTGCGGGGTCCGGGGGCCAGAAGGCCCCATCAGGGGTGAATCCCCTAAAGGAAAAATTTCCTTGTGAATGTATATTGTAATATCATAGTCAATCTTTATCATTCATCATTAAGTCACATATCTGATGATAGAGATTATGTTGGGGATTTTTTCCCTAGAAGGAAACCCTCTTTTGTATCAGGTCATTCATATTGTGGCTGAGTATTGTATTGCATGTGTTCTAAGTTAGGATATTATGAGAGAAACAAAAGGAATTTATAGTGGGTTTGCTATAGGTTGTATCCCTTAATTTTGTTGGATAATAAAAATGAAGGAACTGAAAATTTATGTGGTGGACGTAGCCCACACTGAGTGAACCATGTATATTCGTGTCTCTATTGCATTGTGTATCTTCTGTGTTTTATTTATGAATTTGTTTTATTTTATTGCTCTACAATCCTATTTTTCTAACATGATGATGCCACCATGGAAGCCTTGGCTTCAATTGATAGGCCATGGGATGACATATACCACTGCACATCATTTCTTCTCTATTTGGAACAATTTGAGGATGACGTTACTAATCCTACCACTCCTAATAATTTTTAGTTGTACCAATATCCCATTATGACTCATGATATATTTTTAGAGGGGAATTTGGCCAACATTCAAAAAACTATGCCCATTGACATTTCAACAAAGTCGAGTGTGACAGAACACATCCTGATAGGTGCAAACTGTTCTCCTCAATAAATTGAATTTTACACTTTCCTATTCAAATAAATTCTTGTTACTGACCCCCATATTGTCGAACATGAGGTCAAAACGTATCATGGAGCCAAGATTATTTATCAAAATATATAGCCAATGAATCCAAAGAAATATGCTACCATCAAGGAAGAGGTTGAAAATATTCTTCATGATGAATTTATCTACCTGGTTCCCTTGGCTAAATGGGTATCCAATCTCGTTCGAGTTTCTAAGAAGAAGGGAACTATCAACGTTTGCGTGGATTATAGGGATTTAAACAAGGCTTGTCCTAAGGATATTTATCCTACCCCATTCATTGTTCATATTTTTTATGAGTGTTCCAGGAGTGAATTTTTTTCATTTATGGATGGTTTCTCTGGCTATAATCAAATCTAGATCAAATCAGTTTATCAACACAAGATTGGCTTCATTTCTTCTTGGGGTATTGTTTATTATCAAAAGTTTCCATTAATCCTTAAAAGTGTTGGTACCACTTTCCAATGGGTCATGTCTTATGCATTTCATGATATCAAATATATTGTAGAGCCATACTAAGATGATTTAGTTGTTCATTCCAAGTGGCATGAGAATCATCCTAGTCATATGAAGGTGATCTTTACCTGATTATCTTACTATAACATACATTTAAACCCACATAAGTGCATATTTTTTGTGACCTCTAGAAACTTAATAGGCTTCATCATGTCCAATTATGTGATCATGGTTGATCCCTTGAAGTTTGAGGTGATCGTTAAGTGGCCTCCTCCTCATACTATCAACCAAATCCAAAGTTTGCAAGGGAGGGCATAATTCTTACATAGGATAATTGTCAACTATACTGAGATAACAAAAGGATTCATTCCCTTGTTGGAAAAAGGTATTCTTTTTGTATGGGATGACCAAGCCCAATGGTCATTTGATGCCTTGAATAAGGCCTTGATGTTGACTCCCTTATTGAGTCTTACTGATTATGGTCATGACTTCTTTCTTTATCTCCTCACTTATGAATCCACTATTAGTGTGGTGCTTGTCAAGGATGATAGTGTGCAAAAAGATCATTTTATATACTATCTTAGCAAGGACCTTGTTGGTCCAGAGCTTATGTGTTCACATGTAGAAAAGTTGGCCTTGGAAACTATGCATGTTGTCCAATGTTTACGATATTATACACTCTTTCAGAAAACCACCATTATTTTTTACTCCAACCCAATGAAACACATATTCAACCATCAAATCATTGGGGGAAAATACTTGAAATGGATTGTTATCTTACAAGAGTTTGTCATGGAATTCGTTTCTTCCATGTTCATGAAATATTTTTATTTTTCTAAGATGTTATTCGAACTTCCTCAAGTCGATGTTGAAATCGTGGCTAATGATTCATTCCATGATGTGTTCTTATTTCTCATTGACTCGTCTGATCCTTGGTAAAATTATTTCCTAGTATATCTCCAAGCCCAACACTTTCATCCTCAATTATCCCATGATGAGAGATGACATATATTCCATCATGATAGATAGTATCTTATCACCATTGAAACTCTTTACCATCTAGGGGTTGATTTGATTATACATCGATGTGTTTTCCACGAGGAAGAATCATGAATTCTAAATGACTTCCATGCTAGATCATGTGGTGGTAATCTCTCTAGGTTGGCCATTGCCTAGAATATTCTACACATAGGATACTTTTGTCCCACGATATTCAAGAATTGTATGCATGTAGTCTAGAAGTGTCACCCCTATTAAATCTTTACATGGAAAATGTATGCTCATCCTAATCCATTACATCATGTGGTTTTCATTGTTCCCTTCACCAGATGGGGGATTGATTTCATGACATGTAATCCTACCTTGGATAATGTACATGGATACATCATCATCATTGTTGACTACTTCACTCCTTGCCTACATTTTCTAACTATGAAATGATAGTCCCTTTATTCATATTCAATCACATTATTTCATGATTTGGTTTTCTTAAGACTATTTTGATAGACAATGGGTCCCATTTTCACAAAAATATGATGACCAATCTAGTTTCCAGGTTGGGTTTTCATCACAAGATATCAACACCCTATTATCCTCAGTCAAGTGGTCAGGTAGAGACTATTAATTATGTACTCAAAATCATGATAGAGAGAACGCTAGAGAAACTTAAGATGAATTGGAATCTCATGTTATTTTCGACATTATGGGACTACCATGCCTCAACCAAGACTTCCTCTGGCTCTACACCATTTGAAATAATTTACTAGTGGAATAAGTCCTACCAATTGAGTGAGAAATTCCATTGTTGAAACTAGTCGTAGAACTCTTTCCCAATACTTCTATCGAGGAATAATATCTCTTGTAATTGGCCCATATTGATGAATAATGTCGTAATACTACATTGGCCAATGAGACTCATAAGATGTGTTGAAAATCCCAATATGAAAAATCAGTTCAACCTCATGTATATTCAGAAGGTGACTTGTTTTTAA
Source organism: Picea sitchensis (assembly GCA_010110895.2). NCBI lineage: Eukaryota > Viridiplantae > Streptophyta > Pinopsida > Pinales > Pinaceae > Picea > Picea sitchensis. Next base: position 40,582 of record SNQJ01S0085711.1, on the reverse strand, counting down.
GCTATTACCAAGACCATGAAACATTAGGAGTAGGTAAATTTGAACTCTTTTGGCATGGTCCATACATTGTTAAATGTGTCTTTCAAAAAGGGGCCTATGAGTTAGTTGATTAGGATGGAAACCCACTTTCAGAGACTTGTAACAAGCTCTACCTCAAAAAGTATTATTCCCAGGCCACTTGGTTGCATGATGCTTTGTACATAATGTTTTTTTCAATTTTGGAGTGTTTTTTTTTTCTTTTATGTGTTTGGTTTGTCTCAGTTCAATGCTTCTCATGCTTCACACGTGATTTGCATATTTCAACGTACACCTCAATCTACATAGGCTTCACAAATCATTCTAATCATAATACTCATAACATTTCTTCTGTTGCTTGGGTTATTTTCTTTCCCACCGATGAACTACTCAATTTAGGAGGCATTTGCCTTGGTATTGTAGACAATAAAATTGCAGATTCTAGTGCGTTCATAGAGCTCTGTTTTTAGGCCCTTCTCTCGACATTCATAGGTTAGTTTTCAAGTTAGACTCCCAGCTAGTTGTATCTCAATTGAATCATGTTTATCTCATCAGAAGTCCTATGTCGCTTCACAAGTATTTGAAGGTTTGTCTTCTTGGAAGGTAATTTGATTATATTGGTTACCAACATATTCCAAGAGGGTCTAATGTGTTGTCTGATTTTTTGGCTAATTACTCTTAGATTGGAATTTGTCAAATTAATTAAGAATTTCAAAAGCATGCATGTACATACACATGGGTAGTATTCACAACATTAGACAACCAAAAGTATGAGTTAAATATATATATATATATATATATATATAGTGTTTGCTTCCATCATCTAAAAAATGGTGCAATGTACAAAATTAGGCTACATGTCCCATCTTGATCTAGTATATGTCAACCGACTAATCATATGTGTTGTGATACAATAGAGGGGAGACTATCATCTAGTAATCCCGAGGAGCATGTCTATCATGGTAATACAAAATTGTCAGGCTACTCATCTGAGAAGTCGAAGGAATGGGAGAGACACATCCACTGTGTGGCATTGTATCCATGGTTGAATCTCCTCCATATACATTGGAGGTACACCCATAGTCAGTCCTTCTAGGTTCCACCACACCTGGCATAGGTCACCGACATTATCCCTCTCCTATTTGGATGATTCATTGTCACTACTCCTATGGGAGGCTTGGGCCCATATGGTCAATCGCACCAGTCCCATATCCATGTTAGGACAATAATTTGGATTATTTATACTACACCAACAAAAAGATACATATCCAAAACCAAAAAAAATTACAAAAATTGAAAAACTCTAAAAAAAATGTCACAAGACTTACCAAGTGGTCCCCACTATTGTCCAGGGGGTAGCAGGAGCTTTAGGTCTTGATGAAATTCAATTCCCTCATATGGTAAGTCCTCAATAGCCACAATATGTTGCTTCCACAAGATAACCCAAACAGGTCTAAATTGACTTTCCATTTTTCCACCAACAACTTGCATCATACAATTGATCCATCGCAACATCTTTGGGTCCCTCATCCCTGAATATGGTGCAATAATCCGAGGCCTCATCATAGGGATCCTCGCTAATAAGAATGTGACCAAAATCGTTCCATAACCAAACTATTTATGTTTCCCTATTTTGCAATGCATCAACTAATCTTTCATGTTAGTCAACAATGTGGAGCACCAATTAAACATTGTTGGATTCATACATTCTAATCCATACTGGATATGCCCTTTTGTGGATAAGTGTGGTGAAGTAGAGCCTACTAACCAAGTAATCATGAAAAATATTTTTCGTAATGGAATATCCATGAAAACTCTAATTGGGAGCTTGTCTCTTGTCTTCCTTTCCCTTGGACGATAGTACTCTTCAATGTAGTCCATCACAAATAAATCTGGCCCACCTTAACCTCCTGATAGCAACACTAGTGCCCCATGTCATGATATCCCAGTCAAAATGGAGAGTGCTTCAATGCCTCATGAATTTTTGCACTATATCAATGGTATTCTTGAGTCAATGCTTCCATATCATGATTATGTCATGTTATATATTCAAGGTAAGTAAGATTGAGTCGACCATCTAAGTCAGCCATCCCTATGTTTGTTTTACTTGATGATTCTATATCTTCACATAATTTATCGATTTATGTTTCATGTTGATTGATGGGGGATACATTAAGAGAGATCTAGTATAGGGATATAGAAGATGCTAGTACCTTGGAGCTTACAGTCCTCAGTGGTAGGCATCCTCATGATCAATAGTGGGTTTACCTCATTGACTCATGATCAATTGATTCTATGGGTTTTCAACATAATATCCTCTATTCACACTTGCTAGATTGTACTAGGTAACTTGGGGTCCATTTTCATCATTGGTGGGTCTCCTCACGTCTGTTAACAGTATACCTCAATGACCGGTACTCAGAAAATTTTTACCATGATTGACATCAATTCATTTATTTTCATGATGTAAAGTCATACCATCATGGTTTGGCATGAATAACTTGGGTTTGGGGCCACATAAGTCATTCATACCACCCCTCCCAAGTTGCGATGGAGTATATCACTACTATATGACTACATTGAATACTATGGGGGAACTTTCATTAGTGCTTGATGTCTTCTTAATATATATTGTGACATATATCCACATTGTATTTGATCATGGATATGATATCTTTGGTGACATGGATCCACCATGTACGTTTTTATGGCCATGGTCTTGCATTTCACTTCATGGATCCACAATCTATTGTGTTGACAACTATGCTTTCTCTCTCTACCGAGAATTGTATGCCTACCACGTGGATGATCTATATATGTATTTCTAATGTATGATTGTAGTTACTCACTAGCTCCTTGACCTTCATATCCTTTCTTATGATGCCTCACACTCTTGATTATGTTAATGTGTTTCAACCATCATATCATCTTCTGACCTCACAAATTAGGGGGCATCTGTTATAGCCTTATTTTCCACCTTAGAGACATATGGAGGACCCATTGATGTTTTATTGTTGAGACACATTCTTCTAACTTTGGACTTCACTAATTTTGAGGGAGGTATCTCTCTGATATACTAGAAGAGTATGACCGGTAATGGGCTACATAGCTGACAACACGTGATTGGTCGCTAACTGCACTACTCATAGCCCGTGAATGCCCCTATAACATTCTATAATTGGTGAGTTATGAGGATATCAACACAAGGTGAGTCATTTCTCTTATGATATGAGGTTAGGAACTCTTAATAAAGTTTAGTTTCAATGAGTTCTCAATATCTAGAATAATACCCTATCCTCCTCGACCAATATATATAAATAAGACATTCCAAGGGTAAGAGGAGGAGGAATCTATTACAGGTTTATGCTGCAGAAATTTTTAAAAGGATCGCTTTAATAGTTTGGTCTTCATATCCTTTCTTTTGTGAGGGATAAGGAGGATATGGAGAAACGACTTAGGAGGAATTTAGTCATGACTCAAGGTAATTACATGATTGATAAACACTTTGGTCTGAATTTTAGGGGGTATATGGTCTGAATTCAGATGCAAAAGTCATAAAGCTATAAAGCTAATAGATTTTCCATGTGGATCAAGGAGATGCCAACCTCCTCATTAATTAATTGAGATAACAGGTTACTCATATGGGTCAAAGAGAGTCCCACCTCTCCATTATTGTATTGGGTTTTATTTTCCACTACTTAGTTAGTTGGGTAGTTAGATTTATTATTATAATAATAGAGACTCATTTAATGAGCTCTTTCCATTATTGTATCGGGTTTTATTTTCCACTACTTAGTTAGTTGGGTAGTTATATCTGCTATACTAATAATAGAGACTCATTTAATGAACTCTTTCCATTATTGGATTGGATTTTATTTTCCACTACTTAGTTAGTTGGGTAGTTAGATCTATTATACTAATAACAGAGACTCATTTAACAAGCTCTTGTTTACTTTTTCCAATATACCATTTTCTAGTGCTATATAAAGGCATAGCAAGGCTTCTCATGATATCAAGTTACTCATTTTGGCTTCTCTCATATTTTCTATTGTTCATTGTGAGATTCATTAGCTCTGAGTGATTTACTAGTAGTTAGTTTTAGAGGTGAGGTTGTTCTTTGAGCCTCACCTCCCACATGATATCAAGTTACTCATTTTGGCTTCTCTCATATTTTCTATTGTTCATTGTGAGATTCATTAGCTCTGAGTGATTTACTAGTAGTTAGTTTTAGAGGTGAGGTTGTTCTTTGAGCCTCACCTCCCACATGATATCAAGTTACTCNACTAATAATAGAGACTCATTTAATGAACTCTTTCCATTATTGGATTGGATTTTATTTTCCACTACTTAGTTAGTTGGGTAGTTAGATCTATTATACTAATAACAGAGACTCATTTAACAAGCTCTTGTTTACTTTTTCCAATAGACCATTTTCTAATGCTATATAAAGGCATAGCAAGGCTTCTCATGATATCAAGTTACTCATTTTGGCTTCTCTCATATTTTCTATTGTTCATTGTGAGATTAATTAGCTCTGAGTGATTTACTAGTAAATAGTTTTAGAGATGATG
>SNQJ01S0085711.1:3701-18314 GCA_010110895.2 Picea sitchensis | reverse complement strand
TAGTGAGAGATGGGAATATGGGAGGAGAGAGAGAGGGGTGCGAGGAAGGAAGTGAGTGAGAGAGTGATAGAGGGACAGAGGGTGATGAGAGAGGGAGAGAAGGGGTGGGAGAGAGGGAGAGATAAATAGAGGAGGGATAGGGAGAAAGGTGGAGAGATAGGGGAAGAGAGAGGGATGGAGGTAGGGAGAGAGGGATAGAGGTGAAGGGAGAGAGTGGTAGAGTGAGAAAGGGGATGGGAGAGAGAGGTAGAGTGAGAGAGGGTGAGTGAGAGTGTGAGAGAGAGATATAGGTTTGGAGAGAGAGAGAGGGTGGGGAGATAAGGGGATTGTGGGAAGAGTCGGGGATTGTTGATCTATATGTATCTTAATACTTGTTTTCTTCTTGTATCTTTTTACTTATAAAATTTTTGAATCATGTAAGGTTCATTCACAATGGGTGTATTTTATTTCCCAAAGAAATTTGTGTTATAAAAAACTCACCTCTCTTCTCCATTGCATAGAAATTTCACTAAGACTTAACCATTTTATTGATATCCTTTAAGGCAGGCTCATAGGATGTTGGACTCATGGTTTCCTTTTCTCTTCTTTTTAAGTCCACTACCACCAAAATACACCAAAACTTCTATGACCCTTATAGTGGCCCTTAAATATAAAATTATTCACATCCTTTAGACTGTGGGTTTGTGGGTTCACAGACTAAGTAACTCATCCTCACATTTCCTCCATTCCTTCCACCCCGCTATTATATATCCATTACCTTTGTCACATTTCTCGAGATATATTTAATGATATTCCTACAAAAAGTAACTGCTAATTGAACTCTGAAAAAGGTCGTTATTGATTACATACTTCTCGAGGTAATATCATTTAATTGTATTCACTTCTCCATCGAAAAGGAATTTATTCATATTACTACAAAATATTGTATTTCAATATTCTAAGGATTTGTATGCATAGTTCACCAGCTACACTAGAATGGCCATGAGAAAACAACATTTTTGTGGAGACACACAAAACTTGTTCACACGAAAATACTACAATTTCCATTCGTAAATATCTTATTGGTATTTCACAACATTACCTCTACCTGAAAGAAATGAAAACAACAATTGGACATGATCTATTTCTCTAGTTGGATGCATTCCTAAATTTTTCGATTCCAAAGATATAGTCTACTGGTGCATCGACAATTTTATTCAAAATCAAAGGGAAATTGTGCTACACAATGGATCTCATGTCTCTTTAACACATTCAAATTTCGGGAAAATGTTAAAATTACTAGAGATGACTATTAGATTCAAAGGAGATAAAGCTAAAAGTTTCCTTAAGGAGAAGAACAATGAATTAGAGCTTCTGCAATAATACTTAGAAGATCCTTCAACAATGCCAGAGGATATATCCATAATTTAGGTTCATTCATTGAAAAATTATTACTGAGAAGTGGGATTGATTTTTACTAAAATTACAAGACAAGAGTCTACAGAAACCATCCCATGGTTGGATCTTTATATCTTATATTTTACATTCAATGAACAAGTGATTTTTGAATGGGGAAAAATTATCTCTACTGAAATTTCATCGCAACTGTCAAATTTTAAAGACACTAAGAAGTTACACATGGCCTCCTACCTTATATTTGCTATTACTTACTGTCATATCTTCAAGGGATTGAATATAGAGAAAAGGGTAAATTGTGATGTTGACCCTGTCACAATGTGACATCAAGCCATGTGGAAGAAAAAGGTTGCTCACTACTTTTATGAAGTATATAATGAATTCGTTTATGTTTTTAAGAAAATCATATTTGGAGGAAATACATCCAAACTATGACGAGAATTCTTAACTTTTCTAAATAAGAATCGGATTGCAGAAGAGATGAAAAAACACAATATTATAAGGATTTATTACTCTCGTGAAAAACCCATTTATCTTCCTTACTATGTTCTAAATAGAATTTTTTTTGTTGAAGTGACGAGACAATACAAGATTTGGTTGCATTTATTCTATGAGAAAAATAAGAATCAATTTATCCCACTACCTTGGAAGGTCGACAAAATATTTCTAAGAGGAATTATAAAAATTCATGAATATGCTACACAATTTGGTCAATATAACATGAAATTTGCAAAAGAAATTAAGGGTTTTGATCCTAATCATATTTTTCATGATCACATGGTATCAATTGGATTCATTATTACACTTATTAATACTTTTATATTTGGAGAAGAAGAAGGAGACAACCATGATCCTACAATTGAATGTATTGAAAGGAAAGCAAGTGTCATTGAAACCATCATAAGTACCACAAACCAATATATGCAGAAAGTAAAACCATCTAATGAAAAGAATGCTCAGTCTCCTATTATTTCCCAAAAGAGCATGTTATCCAAAAAGAAATCTCAATCTACAACATCTCAATAGAAAAATTCTTCAATGAATAATTCATATGATGGAGGTGATAAAAAACCTCCTTGGGGAAAATTGGAAAAATATCATAAATTGCATGTAAAAGGAAAGAAGAGTAATTCTCAACAAGAAATTGAATATAACATACTTGAGAGTGAGATCCATCGTGAAGACATGGATTTAGAAGTTGATATAGAAAATATCCAATTCCCTGATGCTAAAGAACGAGTATAGGAAAATATAAAACCTGTGGCGGAACTCGTTATGCAAGATGATTAGTTTTGAAAAGAAGAGTCATTTTATTAAATAGCTCTTTATTTGATAAAGACTCAATAAAATTGACTTTTGAAAGAACCATTTCAAAAAATAAAAAGGGAAAAAGTTGGTCTACATTTAACCTTAATAACATGCTTCCATCTGGAATCACTAAGATTCATAAGGTTACAAGAGATTCTATGGATGTTTGAATAGATGATATGGAAGTTTAGAAATTCAGACTTAAATAAAGGATACAAGAATTAGAGTATACTTTAATGCCTCCACCAATATTAGCCACCTTGCTGCAACAATTCAACCTAACAAGAATTTTGAGAAAACACCAAAGTCAAGTATACGATTAAAAGGGAATTCAAGATTACTTGTTGCAACCAGATGTTATGTTGAACAAAATATTAATAAAATAATGTCTCTTATTTTAAATACATGGAATCTAGTAAGTAGATTTGTTTCTCTTAGTTCCAAGATTCAAAATACCACAGAATATTCGAAAGCTAACATTGAAAATGATGAAGGATTTTTCAAGGATAGAGTTGCCAAATTCATTATTAAGGTCTCAACAATGATTGAATATGAAATAAAACAAGAATAATTACCTTATCAATATCATATAAAACAAATAAAGGCATGTTGGATTCAAAGAATTAATGTATTAAGGGAGTTGTCAAATGAACTCAATGACTTAACATCCAAAAAGGCTAAAGCTTATTCTAAATTGACTAGATTAGGTCTTGTGGGCATCACCATTGAAGTACAAGATTCAAAGATAATATCAAACTCAATGCTTCAAACAAGACAATAGTTCGAAGAAAGCGTGGAAAAACTAAATAAATTTTTAGTAGAGAAGTTCAATAGTATGATTGGATATACTGAAGATGATATTGATAATTGGATTGTTGAATATGCCAATAGAAATGAGGATATTGAAACTACATTGCAAAATATTTCAATTGACTATAAAGAATATGAAAATGATTTGTTCAAAATCAAAGTCAAACAAGAGGTGATCATTGCTCCTTTGTGAAAATATATTGAGGAATGGTTAAAAAGGGCTTTAATCAAGATTAACAAGGGTCCAACGGAAGCAATTGATACTAACAAATAAAGATATAAAAGGAACATCGGAAACAAAATGAATATAGGAGATATTAATCAAAGTAAGTCTAAAGATCACATTTATCCCAAAATTCTCCTTTTCGATCAGAAATCATCCAACTATGTTTATTCTTTCCCTGAAGAACATAACTTATTTTTTATCTTTTCTTTCATTTTATTTCCAGGTCTATCCTTTCTCTTGCTTTGATTCAACGACTCCATTCTCTTCTTTCCTTTTTTTTTTTTTTTCCACAGGAGCCCCAATCCCAATTCTTTTGGACAAATACATTAATTTTTCATCAGATTGTAAAGACATTATCATTTTTGAGAAAATCCCAGAGAACCAATTCAGGGTTAATTCTGATTGTATCTTTGAACTCTAAGTATTTGAGGATAAGATTTTTGAAATTGACTCACCAACATATTATTTTGATTCTAATTAAGAACTCTTTTAAGGTTATTTGATATATGGGCCATCTGTTTTTCTTCTTACAAATGTGATCAAAAATATTTTATGAATGTGATGAATGTGAGATTTGTTTTTCTATTTCTTAAAATATATACATTATTTGTATATATTATTTCTGCCAATTTTACACTTCATGAGTAAAGGTTCTTGGTCCTTTTCTCAGGAACTGTTGGTAAATATTTTCATCATTTTTTTTTATCTTAATTGATCAATAAATATTTTTGGAGTTTGTTATATAACACTCTCCCATTTATATATATTGTCTAGAAAAATCCAGAGAAAATATTTTAGAAAAACTTAAAGAGGAGTAACAACTCTATAAAAATGTAGGGGGATTCATATCCTCGTGAGGTTGTTGTTTTTGTCTTAATAGACTCAAGAATAAACATTTTTGGCGACCATACTGGGGAGAGAAGATAAAAGTTGGTTTTAGACCAGAATTCTTTATGATTCAGCCTCAACCTGATCAACCCGAGTTACAAATTGGATTGGGAAATCAAAGAAGTATTTTGCATCAATTGTATGATATGGTACTCATAACATCCCAAACTCTAGAAGAACTTGAAATATCTTGGCAAACACTTAACCATGAAGAAGAAATAAAAATTGTAAGAAGACAATTACAAATAAGGGAAGATAGAGTTTGAAACTGGAAAAATATAAAGGCTCGATAACGAGGATCAAAAGAAAAAAAATTGAATAAATAATAAAAAGTTCAAGTTTTAAAGAAGAAAAATATCAAATTATAGAAAGCATAGAAGAAAGAAACCAAAATCCTCTGGAGAATCAAGAACCAAGAAGAAAAACAATTCCACGGAGAAGAGTTAGAAACAGTGCTTTAAATTTTTATCGTGAGCAACATCAATTGCCAACCCTACCAAAAGGGTTATTACCAAAATTCCCAGGAGATGGATCAGTTGATCCAAAGAAACACATGGATTTTTTTTTAGCTTATGTGAGATTCATCGATTGAACATGATGATGTGATGGTTGAATTTTTTTTTCGGACATTGACAGACCAAGCCCATGAATGGTATATGTCTCTTTCAATAAATTCAACTTATACTTTTGATGATTTATAAGGAAGGTTTATCACTATGTCTTCTCCTCCAAAATCATATCATACTCTACTTACAAAATTCACCCAAATCCGTTTGAAGAAGGGTGAAAGGATCATGGATTTTAATTTTCAATTTTTAAGAATGCTCAATAAAATACAATAGAATCAGAGACTAAATAATCCAGTCATACTTGGGTGTTATAAAAATGTAGTGCCTTCGAATGTCAAATTTTCCATTAGAGATTCACAAATTGAGGACTTAAATGGAGCAATGAATAAAGCAACAAAAATGGAAGAGATTATGATCGAAATTGATGCAGATCAAGTTATTATTTTTGGTAGAGTTCAAAGAGAAATGTATACACTCACTATTTCTAATCAAGGAGCATCATCTTTAAAAAGCATTTAATATCAAAGAACAAGAAAAAATGGAGATCGAGGAATTGGTGGAGGGATACTCAAAGGAGTAATTCCTAATGTAAAAAATTATCTAGTGATGATGTGGGAGACTAAAAAAAGAATGGAAATAGAACATATGAATAGAACCATCGGATAAATTCCAAATGAAATAATGAGATTGAGGAGAAATAATAATCTTCCTCCTAATCCAAGAATGCATGTTCAATAATAGGGGATAAATCCAATTCAAGAAAAAATGATCATATTTGATGTTACCACCAATGAATTCAAAAAAAGGGCACAAATAGTGACGAATCCAAACGTTGTAGTATTAGAAGATGCTTTTGAAGATCAAAACATTGATCAAAAGGTTGATTTCATTCAACAAGAAATTATTGAATCTGTAAAGATGGATGAATGCAAGTCATACATGTATATACTTGAGGAAAATGAATAAAATGACATCTTACAAGATAATTTTGTGCAGACAAGAGCATGAGAAAATAAGACAAAAAGGAAATATAATTTGGAAAAAGGAAAGGAAAAGGAAAATGTTGATAAAGAAAAATAAAAAAATGAGGCCAAGTGGAATAGAGACCAGTGAGCAGTAGGTGGATGTAATTCAAACTAAGAATCCTCCACATATGACATAAAATGTAATAGGTAATATATCAAAATTAAGGACCAGTTTTTCATTCATGGAAGTTCTGAATATTCCTAAACAAAGGAAAAATATCCTTAAAATTTTAGATGATCCCACTCATACAATGGAAGTTTTTGCATCAAGTTCAAGGAAACAAAAAACCAATCTAACAAGAATACCAAAAGGTAAAGTCTTTCTTTTCTATCTTACAATAGAAAATCATGATGTTGTCCTTCATAATTGCATGGTTGATACTAGAGCTACAAAAAATATCATGCCATTATCAGTGATATAAGCACTTGGCATGGGGTGCACCGAGTATTATGAAACCATAGAAAGTATTTATTCCATTAATTCGAGAAAAGTTCTTGCATATGGAGAAATTAAATATTTGTATTCTTGGGTAAATTCATATGGAGTGGTCCTTGGAAGAGATTGGTCTACAATTATTGTTGGTTACATCATCAATGATGGGAGCTACATGATGTTACCCAATAAAGATGGAACAATGTTGAAGGTCCCACATGAACCAACAAAACCATTCTCTTTTAAGAAAAAGGATAATGAATTGATGCAAGGTTGTGTCGATGCTACCATAGTGAATTATGTCATGTTGGACGAAGAACAACAAGATGTCTTAGAAAATGAAGAAGAAAATCCATTCAAAGGATTTTGGACAATGTCTTTCGATGGTGGGTGTTTCAGTTCAGGGAGTGGTGTTGGAATTGTATTTTAAGATCCTGATTCAAATATACACTCACATGCCATAAGATTGGATTTTTCTTGCACAAATAATGAGGCAAAATATGAGGCAATGATTCAAGGGATGATTTTGGCATTGGAAATGAAAATTGAACATCTTAGTATAACTAGTGACTCTGAACTAGTTATAAATCATGTCACTCAAAAATGTAATATGCAAAAAGAGTAAATGAACTAATGGATTCTTTTATTTCATTTAATTTATCTTTCATCCCAAGAGAAAGGAATTAAAAGGCTGACTCTTTGGCACTTGTTGCTTCATTATTCGATCCAGATGATTTTTTAGACAATAACACTTTTCAAGTTAAAATGAACTTTAGGCCCTCAGTTCATGACAACTAGGAATATCTTCAAGTATTTGAGAATGATGAACAATTGAGTGATTTTCTTGAAAATGTGGGTGAATTTGAAAAAAACATTCCATTGATTTCAATTAATTGTGTCAAATTTGAATCTTTATTTACAGCGGATTATAAGACCAAATATTTGAACGAAGAAGAATCTACATGAAATATACAACAAACTCAAAAGATAAACATCATAGCTAAAAGTTCTCCAAAATATGTAAATCTTGGGATCGATTGCACACCAAAAGAATTTGATCAATATACTACTTTGTCTAAAGAATATTTTCATGTTTTTGCATGGGGTTTTGATGATCTCAAATTCTATGATAAATCAATATTCCATCATATCATACCTTTAAAAGAAGGGACTAAGCCATTTAAATAGAAGCTAATAATAATAAACCCCAAGCTAAAGTCGTTGGTGAAAATAGAACTTGAGAAGTTGAAAACATATGGGATGATTTTTCTAATCAGACATTCTAAATGGATTTCCAATCCAATGATTGTAAGGAAGAAAAGTGGGGAGATTCGCTTATCTGTTGATTTTTGATATTTAAACAAAGAAATTATAAAAGATAATTATCTATTTCCTAACATGGAAATGTTACTGCAACAATTTATTGGCTCATCTCTCATGTCTATGTTAGATGGATTCTCACGATATAATCATGTTTGTAAAGACCCCATTCGTTAAGACTACAAGCGAAGTAGAAAGTGCAATTTTTTTGCTTTTTAAACAGGACGACAACAACGATTACAGCTAAACAACATGTCTGACGGCGAGCACCATGCCCGTAAAACAGGAAAAAAACAACTATGACTCCACGCACTGGCAGAAGAGAAACTGGGAGAAACATGCATAAAACAACAAAGAGAAACGACTACCTATCTGACACAAACATGACCATGCCTAAGATGAAGGTCAATATCCCCAATTTCAACACAAATCCCTCGACAGCCAACATCTAGAACCTCTATGGTGCACAACCTAACGTGTGAAGGCATTACAACCCAATGCCCAATAAAACTGCCACAAATGACTCCCACAATGGGTAGCAAATACCCCAACCAAGTTATCATTCACCTTTATCTGTTAGGGCACACAATGATCCCCTCCTCAGGAATCACACAGTCGCCCGGTGATAGGCGCAACAACACACTAGTAAATTTGGGTCATTTTGCGACGGTTATTTCGACGCTCTTGCGACGTTATGTCATGGATATTGCGATGCATCTAAGGTCTTCCAAACATCACTTCACGTGATGTGGAACGTGCGATGAACCTGCCAAAACGTCGCAAGAGCGATGCCACTAGGGGAATCATTGTAAGAGTGACAATATAGGGAGATCATCGCATGCCTGACAATATATGTAGATTGTCACAAGATCAAAAATCAGGAGAAATTTGCAACAAATTAGTTATAGAAGTGATCGTCGCAAGAGAAACAAGAACAGGGTATTTTGCGATGAAATTTCTATACAATTTTTTGTGATTTGTATAGAAATTTCATCGCAACATTTCTAGAAGTCGTTGCTCTTGCAACGACATATATTTATTTAAAAATAAAAAAAAATGATTTTTGAGTAGGATGATCGTACAGATCCCTGTCTAGTTCTTCATCCTTCATAATACCAAGAAGCATTAGTAGAGCCAGTCAAGCTAGTGGATCTACCTATAGATGTTGTAGTGACTAGAAAGAGGTTAGCTTGGCTTCATGACACTTTGTAGGATGTAGAGAGTCATGAAACTCTCAGTGATACTTTAAGGGAGAGAAAATGACCTCAAAGTTTTTCAAGTTACATAGAGTCAGAATTATGAGGAGGAGCAGGTAGTTCCACCAGTGGTGAGGAAAATGGCCCCACCAAGTTCCATCTCAGAAGGAGCCAAATTTTAGAGGGAGTCAGGTGTTAGGATCTAGTACAAAGGAGCAGTCTCCCATAATAGTTCATAGGATATCAGACTTCGGAGGAGGTTAGCATATGTAGATGAAGAAGATGGATCCAGATATTGTATAGACTCAGAGGGAGTCAAATTTTATAGGCTTCATGCAGAATGAGAGTGAGCCTAATGTCAGAGAGAGTTAGTTGGCTCATAGGGAGATTCGATCATTTATATGGAGTTCCCCCTCAAGTTCAGGTGGGATAAAGACATCTTCCAGGACTGACAAATATATCTCCCAAACCTGTTCATGAATATCTCTTATTCATCATTTTGAAAGGACTCTCCAAGGGTATTTTGGACAAAGAGGAAAGTATGCACAAAGATCCATGAGTTACATTGTAACCAAAGATTCTCAAAATGAGAATTGAGTAACCAATGAAATTTGTTTTTCCCACTTAGGTTGTTTCTAGAGTAAACATTATGTCATTGTGTGACATCTCATTTATGTTAAATTAATGGAATATAAGTTGGATTGGAGTTTAATTAAAATAACAACCAGTGCCCTATACAAAAGTTATTGAAGATGAGATACTAACATGCTATGTCTCATATGCAATATGTAGAAATGATGGAGGAACTAGTGAGGGCAATGGATCCACTTTCTAAGATCCCTTTGGCATATTAGTAGTATGTGGTTTTAGTGTGGGATGCAGGAGGAAACAATGTTACCCTTGTGGATCCCTTTGGAATATTAGTAGATGATCCCTTTGGCATATTAGTAGTATGTGGTTTGAGAAAATTTGGTGATAGTGAGAACTCTTGAGTAGAATCGAGCTTGCCTTGATTTTTATGYGGGACTTCATATTTCAAAGTGCAATTTTGGGATCTGATGATTGGCATTGTTACCAGGGAAAAATTTTGATTCCTTGGATTCARTAGATCTGGTATAGCATGGTGTTGGGAAGTCGTATTTCTTTGAATCATTAGTTTCCAGTTKCTTGKATTGAGGGTGAGAGAAATAAATGATATGCAAGGCATTTAAAGGTCTCACTTGGTAACTCCAATTATGGATCACATCCCTTTGGTTGTTATGGATAAATTTTCTCTAGTCCAAGACGATCAAGATYTTGACTACTATAGTTTTGTGCAACACAAAAGAGATATTGATGGGAATGGTGAGCATAATATTTAAGGATTGATATAATAGAATTGGATGGAACCCTAAKAAGGGGAGTCTTTTTCAAATCATTGTGAATGGAAATTTATATGAGGATCCTCTATATGACATTTACTACCATGATTATGAAGAAAATCATCATAATTTGATATTTTTCTTGGAGATGCCTTTTACCATTGTGTTATGGGTATGGGAGGTCATCCTAAACACATCTAATGCATATCGTAGGGCTTCATAAACCATAATAATTTTTGTGATAGTGGGTTACTTTCCTAATATTTCCATTGAAGGTTTAGTTACAAGTTTTGCACTATATTCATGGTGGTTTTTGTTGCTATTCAGTTCTCCTCTTTTTGTATGGAAATGCCTAGAATTTCCAAGTGGAGGAAGGGCGTTAGTTGGAGAAGATGATGAAATCTCATGCTCTCTTTTATTATCCAAAAAAGTTGCATTATTTTCTTACTTATTGTAGCTTAGGTGACATGTTATCACAACTCTCTCATTGTAGTTTATTTTTTTTCCCTCATCAATGGTGTTGGGTTCCCTTTATCTTGGTATTGGTTTGTAGGCCTAAGTTGTTGGCTCAAATCCTTTACATTAATCTCTAAGCATGGTACTAGGGGTTTAGGTCTCTTATTTTGATCACCTAGTCCATTCCTAAACAATCTTGCAGCATCTCACATAACTAAAAAATGTTTCTCCATTAGGTTTTTAAGCACTGAGGAGTGATTGGACAAGAGTCCCTGAAATGGTTTGGGATGCGACTTGTAACTAGGCATAAAATGAAAACCGAGACTCTGATTGAGGAACCGTCGAATTTGATGGATCACTAGGATAGGATTTTAGCTAGAGCACCCCTCACTCCCAGTTCCAACCCCTTGGAATTTGTTTTTTTCATCGATTTAGATAACTAGTTCTTTGCTCAATAAGAAGAAATGAAACATTTGGATTTAGGGGTCCAATTTATGAAACCATGCATCGAGAGTAGATGGAAAATGTGGTCACCTAGCCCATGCATAAATAAGCATGAAACATATCATGGAACTCAAAAATACTACTCAATTAGGTTTTTATGCCATGAGGAGGAATTGGCCAAGAGTCCCCAAAATGGTTTGGGATGCAACTTGTAACTGGGCATATAGTGAATATCGACACCCAGATTAAGGAACCATTGAATCCGATGGATTAATGGGATAGGATTTCATCTAGATAACTCCTCACTCCCTAGTGCCATGCCTCAGAATTTGCAGTACTCAACGGTTTCGAGAACTAGTGTTTTGCTCAGTTTGAAGAAATGCAACATTTGGATTAAAGGATCCAATTTATGAAAATGTGCCTCAGGAGAATATGGACAATGTGGTAACATAGTCCATTCCTAAACAAGATTGTAGCATCTCACGAAACTAAAAAATGTTTCTCCATTAGGTTTTTATGCCCTGAGGAGGAATTGGCCAAGAGTCCCTGAAATGGTTTGGGATGCAACTTGCAATTGGGCATCAAATGAAAACCGAGACTCAGATTGAGGAACCATCGAATTTGATGGATTACTGGGATAGGATTTTATCTAGATCACCCCTCACTCCCGGTTTCAACCCCTCAAAAGTTGTTTTTTTCATCGATTTCGATAACTAGTGCTTTGCTCAGTAAGAAGCAATGCAACATTTGGATTTAGGGGTCCAATTTATGAAACCATGCCTCGGGAGTGGATGGACAACATGGTCACCTATTCCATGCCTAAAAAAAAATACATAATCTCATGGAACTCAAAAATACTGCTCTGTTAGGCTTTTATGCCCCGAGGAGGACTTGTCAAGAGTCCTCGAAATGGTTTGGGATGCGACTTGCAACTGGGCATAAAATGAAAATCATGACTTAGATTGAGGAACCGTCATCCTTTTTGGATTCCTAGCATAGGATTTTCTCTAGAGAACCCCTCACTCTCGGTTCCAACCCGTTGGAAGTTGTTCTTTTTATCGATTTCGATAACTAGTGCTTTACTCAGTAAGAAGCAATGCAACATTTGGATTTAGGGGTCCAATTTAAGAAACCATGCCTAAGGAGAAGATGGATATGTGTTCACCTATTCCATTCCTAAAAAGCATGCAGCATCTCATGGAACTCAAAAATGTTACTCCGTTAGGGTTTTATGCCCCGAGGAGGAATTGCCAAGAGTCCTCGAAATGGTTTGGGATGAAACTTGCAACTGGGCATAAAACGAAAACCGAGACTCGGATTGAGGAACCGTCGTCTATTTTGGAATCTTGGCATAGTATTTTAGTTAGATCACCCCTCACTCCCAGTTCCAACCCCTCAGAGGTTGTTTTTTTCATCGATTTCGATAACTAGTGCTTTTTTCAGTAAGAAGTAATGCAACATTTGGATTTAGGGGTCCAATTTATGAAACCATGCCTTCGTAGAGGATGGAAAATGTGGTCACCTAGTCCATGCCTAAACATGCATGCAACATCTCATGGAACTCAAAAATGCTACTCAGTTAGGTTTTTATGCCATGAGGAGGAATTGGCCAAGAGTCCCCGAAATGGTTTGGGATGCGACTTGCAACTGGGCATATAGAGAAGATAGAGACTCGGATTAAGGAACTGTTGACTCCGATGGATTACTAGTATAGGATTTCATCTAGAGCACCCCTCACTCCTGGGTGCCATGCCTCCGCATTTGTAGTACTCAACATTTTCGAGAACTAGTGTTTTGCTCAGTTTGAAGCAATGCAACATTTGGATTAAAGGATCCCATTTATGAAACCATGCCTTGGGAGAAGATGGACAATGTGGTCACATAGTCCATACCTAAACAATTTTTCATCATCTCACAGAACTAAAAAATGTCGCTCTGTTAGGTTTTTATGCCTTGAGGAGGAATTGACCAAGATTCCCTGAAATGGTTTGGGATGCGACTTGCAACTAGGCATAAAACTAAAAACGACACTCGGATTGAGGAACCGTCGACTTCGATGGATTCTTGTCATAGGATTTTATATAGATAACCCCTCACTCATGGTTCCAACCCTTCAGAATTTGTGTTTTTGATCGATTTCGATAACTAGTGCTTTGCTCAGTACGAAACAATGCAACATTTGGATTTAGGGGTCCAATTTACAAAACCATACCTTGGGAACGAATGGACAATGTGGTCACCTATTCCATTCCTAAAAAATCATGCAACATCTCATGGAACTCAAAAATGTTGCTCCGTTATGATTTTATGCCCCAAGGAGGAATTGCCAAGAGTCCTCGAAATGGTTTGGGATGTGACTTGCAACTAGGTATAAAACAAAAATTGAGACTCGGATTGAGGAACCATTGTCGTTTTTAGATTACTTGAATAGGATTTTATCTAGAGAACCCCTCACTCTCGGTTCCAACCCCTCAGAAGTTGTTTTTTTCATCGATTTTGATAACTAGTTCTTTGATCAGTAAGAAGCAATGCAACATTTGGATTTAGGGGTCCAATTTACGAAACCATGCCTCGGGAGCGGATGGACAATGTGGTCACCTATTCCATGCCTAAATAAGCATGCAACATCTCATGGAACTCAAAAATGATGCTTCGTTAGGATTTTATGCCCCGAGGAGGAATTGCCAAGAGTCCCCGAAATGGTTTGGGATGTGGGTTTCAACTGGGCATAAAACAAAAACAGAGACTCAGATTGTGGAACCATCATCTTTTTTGGATCCCTGGCATAGGATTTTAGCTAGATCACCCCTCACTATCCATTCCAACTCGTCGAAAGTTGTTTCTTCATCACTTTCGATAACTAGTGCTTTGCTTAGTAAAAGGTAATGCAACATTTGGATTTAGGGGTCCAATTTACAAAACCATGCCTGCCAGAATGAAGAATGGCCTCCTATATTTATAATAAATATGGAAAACTACCTGGGCCGACTTCTCATTCCGATTTCCTATTTACTTAGTATATAATATTTCCTTTAGCTAACTTCTTCTCTTGGAGGTTAATAACCTAATACAAATTATCCTCTTGAGCCGACTTGTCTTCTAGGGTTATTAGCCAACTAATTAGGGTTTCTTATTGCTTCCAGGAATATTGTATTCTTGTTAGGTTTACACATGGATATAAA
>SNQJ01S0085709.1:4166-28409 GCA_010110895.2 Picea sitchensis | reverse complement strand
ATCACACAGAATTTTATCCCTATATTCACCCATTTTAAATTCAACCAAGCATTGTTTCGTAACACTTACCTGGTGTCCTTTCTGCAGCCATGACACTTTGTACGAACTCGGGTGATTGGTTGTCTCCAGCTCCATCTTTTCCACCATCTCAGTCGAAACGAGATTATCAGTGCTTCCGTTGTCCACGATGACCTTGCATTTCCAGCCCTTGGTCTTGCAAGTCGTTCTGAACAGTCTGTTTCTCTGAGCTATGTCATCCACCTCTTTCTCAGGCATTAACAAAATTTTATGCACCGTCAGTGACTTCCCACTTCCGGTGTCTTCATCCTCAACATCACACCTCTGCGCCTCTGTGATGTGAGCTTCTCCTCTATCCATCTTCCTGTCTGGAAAATCCACGGCTTTATGTCCGTCTTTTCCACATGTAAAACATGTGATGATTCCTCCACGGCCTCTTCCTCTACCTCGGGTACGAGGAATTGCATTGGCATTAGCATAACTGCCATCCTGCTCTGTATGCTGCCTCCTCGGCTCAGCATATTGCTGCTTCTGTGAGGTTCCACCCCTCTCAACCTTACCCTGAGGTCTCTTCCATTCCTCCTTGGGCTTCTGGAATTTTTCTTGGGAAACTGCCTTGCCTATGGGCTGACTCCTGCCTCGCCCTCGCCGTCCTTGCTTGCGGCTCAGCTTCTCTTCAGCTTTTAGAGCCATCTGGTACACATCCTCAACTGTTCGAATGGTAACCATGCTCAATTCATCCTGAATGTCATACCTCAGCCCATTCAGGTATCTTGCCACCTTTTCATCATCGCTCTCTCGATGACCAGCTCTGATGTTGAGTCTGTAAAACTCCTCGGTGTACTCCTTCACCGTCATCAGCTTCTGTCTCAGGTTCTGCATTCACCTGAACAGAGTGATCTGGTAATCTCTGGGGATGAACTTCGCTTTCATCTTCACGATCATCCTGTCCTAGCTCTTGATTTTCTGTTTTCCTTTGCAGCACCTATCTGCGTGCAACTCATCCCACCATAAGGCTGCATGTCCTTTCAACTTAGTAACAGCGTGCCTTACTTTCTTGTCCTCTTCGATATCCTCGTAATCGAAGTAGGTGTCGAGTGCTCGGATCCAATCCAGCAACTCTTCTGCATTTAGATTTCCCTCATAAACGGGAATGTCCATCTTGGTCTTTGAGCTCATCCTAGAAATGGCCCTGATTAACCGCTCTGTCGATGCATCTTCTTCCATGACTTCTTCGGTATCATGTCCAGCTTCCTCTTCCACCTCGGAATCGCTGAAATCTCCAGCACCGAATCCGTGTCTCTGCGTTGTCTCCATCTCCTCAAGCCTTGTTCGGAGATCTCTCATTTGGCACTCTATTTCCGGATTTCCTGCCGGCCTACCCCTTCTTCGAGCGTCCCTGTCTTCTCGATCAGGCGACTGCCTTTCTCTTCTAGGTGGCATGGTGTATTCTCCTTCTCTCCCTTCTCTGCTACAAAAAGCAAAGACTAACCTGGCTCTGATACCACTTGGTGTGAATCGTCTACCCCCATTCACGGTCCGACTGCTACCACCGGGACCTTCTTCTTCTCTGGCCCGAAGAGTCAAAGAAATCTTCCAACTCCTCTCGGGAGTTCTCACTACCCACAGTAATTCCTTCTTCTATCTCCCCTTCGCTTATCGGGAAATCGGGTTTCGCGGTATCATGAACCTGTATGCACGATCTCGTGCAACTCCAAACCCCGAACCCCGATGGGTCAACGGGTCAATGTTTCTTCCTTATCGGGGATTTCCCTATCGGGAAATCGCTATCCGCGATGTCAACGCTCTGAACTTCCAAACCCCGAGTACCGATGTACCGATTCCCCGATACAGCGCCACCTGTATTCCACTAGCTTCCGGGGTCCCACGTTGCCACATCACCTTCAGGATTTCATGGATCGCGGATCCGTCCTACAAGATCTCTTGCTGGTCGAGAACCCTGATTCTCCGAACCCCGATATGATGGGATCTTGTGCCACCTGTCCTCCTGACAATCGACGGTTCCCGTTGATTCGGGAAATCGGCAATCGTGATTTCAATGAGTTCAAAACTCTTGTATTCGCAAACCCCGATATGCCGATATGTGATGGCTAGGGGTTCTTCCTGCACTCAAGGGTTTAAATCCCTCGCTACTTTTCCCAGATATGATGGTATGCGGGACTTCGCGATTCCCCACAACGATCCCTGACCTTCAATTCTCTCCCTTAGAGATTTCTCCCGCTCCAAAGCTCCATTTCTGTTCGAGCCCTCCTGGGTCTGTTCCCACAGTATCCACAAAAGGAACTATCCCTCCTGAGCTTAATTCCTCTGACTCCTTCAGATATTTTATACATGCTCCTCGTGCTTGACTTCAACAACTCTCGAAGTGTTGAGTACTTCGGAATTCTATGCACTCAAAGCCATAGGAATCCCTTCCTTCCTTAGCTCAGACTTCCCACTGAGGCTTTCGGTTCTGCCTGCACTTCTCCTGCACGACTCTGTTAACCCTAAATCAACTTCTGATTGAACGAGAATGAGAGTTTAACTGTGGAGCCACATCAACGCACTCTATGCGGATGAATTCAACTACACTCTATGCAGGAATCTCCTGGCTCAAACAAAGAAACAATTGAAACTCATTCTCCTCTTTCTCACAGATTTCAATTCAACTATGAAACCACATACACAGCATATCAAAGCAAATGCATGACAGAAAGCAAACATCCATGAGAATAATATCAACGCAGAGAAACAACACAAACCATGAAGTCTGAATCAAAGGTTCTCTTCTATTAATCCAATCTGTACATGGGTGCTCTTCACCAGTTCTCCGCTCTTCTCTTCTCTTGCTCGCAATGATAATCCAGAATAATAATACAATGTACAAAGGAGGGTGCCTATATTCCATTTGCCCTCTCGAATTCTACAACTATCAAATCTACAATAAATTCTTATCTAACAGCATTAAAACTATTAAATGCCTTCCTATCTACTAAGGATGAGAGCTTAAAGGATCAAGGTCCATTTACAATACAATTGTGCTCCTTCAATCAATACATTAATGTTTGGCGCAACCACATCAAGGTGAAATTCAAAAAAGAAGTTTGCTGGCTTGTTTAACTGTTCTCTGCTCTCGTGTTGGCTCGCTTGACGTGAGCGATGCTCCTGCATCAAGTTCTCACTCAGCATGGGCATCCGATGGCATACAAGAGTGAGACACTCTCTGATATTGTCTGGAAATACCCCACCTATGACAAGGAAATGTATTACATTGTACAAGCATGTTGTCAATGGAAACATTACATTCTGAGGAAAGTGACGATCATACGCATTGATCACAAGCCTCTGCAGTTCATACAAACACAAGGTAAATTGCAGAAATACTTCCATCAGAGGTGGTCCACCTACATGCAGCAGTTCCATCTCAACATCAAGTACAATATAGGTATCTCTAATCATGTCATTGACTGCTTCAGTCAACCTCATGTGGCTGCACTCACCACTGTGCTCCATTCCTGTGGACATGAAGCATCTGAGTGGCCCCAACTTTATCAGTAAGATCCAGACTTCACCACCACCTATCAGCTCTTGGGTATAGGCACAACTATCACTGATTTTCACATTCAGGACAAACTCTTATGCCACCTGGTCCATCTCTGTGTTTCTACAAGTGAGCTTGCAAAGATGATTTGGGAATCCCACTACAATCGGGTGGCAGGACATTTTGGCATAGAGAAAATTGTGGTCATTCTTCAGAAACATTTTTATTGGCCAAAACTTTGACAGGACATCAGAAACTATATCAGATCTTGCACTACTTATGCCATTGCCAAGCCAGCCATCAAGAAGCAAGGATTATACACCCCTCTTCCTATTCCCGAGAAGCCTTGGGAATCCATCTCAATGGATTACATGTCTGGCTTGTCATCCACCAAGCAAGGAAATGACTATTTGTTTGTGGTCATTGACCAGTTTTCAAAGATGGCCATCCTCACAGCCTGTAAGAAGAATGTCACAGTGGCAGATACTGCCAAGCTCTTCATTGAACGAGTGTGGGTCCACTTTGGGATACCACAGACCATCATCTTCGACCGAGACAACAGGTTCCTCAGCACATTTTGGTCGAGTCTCTGGTATCTGTTGGACACCAAGCTCACAAAATCCACTACTTTTCAACCCCAAACCGATGGCCAAACAGAGCTCGTCAATCAGATGATTGTGCACATACCGCGCATGTACAATTCTAAGAATCCACGTGCATGGGACGAGAGTCTCCCATATGTCAAACACAGTTACAACAGGGCTCTCCATAGTTCCACCAGCCATAGCCCATTTTAGGTGGGTCTGGGATTCCAACCCTTGGGACCCATTGATGTTGCACTTCCTCTTGCCACCACACAGACAGACTCTTCTCATGATCAGTCTGCGATCGACAAAGCCACCAGATTCATTGAGCAGATTCAGTACATCCGCCAATAGGTCCAGGAGATTTGGTAGAAATCCAATGCTAAGTACAAGCAGCGCCATGATCAACACAATGTACCACACTAGTTTCAGGTTGGTGACAAAGTTTGGTTACATTTGTAGAAGGAGTGTCTCATTGGGCCCCATCGAAAGCTTTGCCCACTTCGTTATGGGTCGTACACTATCACCAAGGTTGTGGGTAGAAATGATTTTGAGCTCAACACTCCACCCTTCCTTGGCCTGCATCCAGTATTTAATGTGGACCTCCTTTGGCCATATTTTCCACCATTATTGGACACCTCCGAGATTGCAGAACAACTGACACCAACATATATCAACCCTGATTGCATGG
This sequence comes from Picea sitchensis, assembly GCA_010110895.2. Taxonomy (NCBI): domain Eukaryota; kingdom Viridiplantae; phylum Streptophyta; class Pinopsida; order Pinales; family Pinaceae; genus Picea; species Picea sitchensis. Next base: position 23,575 of record SNQJ01S0085709.1, on the reverse strand, counting down.
AACAAGCATCCACTGATCAAATAGTGGACACCCAGGCCAAGGGAACTCGCCAGCAGAGGATCCATCTTTATCGGGTTGTCAAGGCAGGGCAACTCCTACACCAAGGCAAGTGGCTCACCCGGGGCCAAATCCAGCAGAAGTTTCCTCACCTGATGGGGGAACTCAACAGAATGGAGACCATTGCTTCCTAAAGGGGGAGGATTGATCCAGGTGGATATTGGTGGCCACCCACCTATTCCAATTGGCTCCTCGTGTCTGTATTTTGATCAACTTGTTCTTCCGTATTGTTTTGTAATTTTGGGTTCTACACTTATGGGACTGTCTGAAGCCCCACACATCCTCCAGGTGGATACGGGTGGCCTCTAGCCTAATCTAACTAGATTATTTTGTATGTTTTCATGTCAACACATCTTACTTGGGGCCCTAAACGTTGTTTTTTTTTGTCGCCATAGTCAAACTGTAGATGGAGTCAGATTTTGATGATGGAATGTTTAGTTATCTGAAATACCTTTCCAATGGGCTATCATGCACCTAAAACGGAGGTCGTATGCAAAAGTTACGACCCTGGGAAGTTGAGGTACCAAATTACACCAACTTACCCATAGGACCCACATGACTTTTGACGTTTCACCTTCTAGGGTTAGGTTTTTGGATGTCTATGGTTTTGGAATTCATGAGTAATATCAAAAAGGCCTATGGAGCCTCATTGTAATCCATTCTACTCAAACAGATGCGCACAGAAGCCATGTCTCTTCTCAAAGATAGCTACCACCATTCGAGCAAATGTTTTATTTTTGCAGTTTTACAGTTTTAGCCTATTTCATTATTTAATACAAGATATTGTTCATTAGATATATGTGTTATTCTTCATATCTCTGTGTTTATTGCATTCAATATATTAATCAGTTCGTTCTGCTCCTAAATTCGGATCAACTCGACATCAATACATCTATGTGTACCTGCTTGGTTGTACTCTAGTACCTTGACACTCATTGAGATCACTAGTGAGTGATCTCACATTGGTTAACAGTTTCCCTTATTGACGAAGACTATATGCTTTCATGGTATCAAAAAAATCTTGCAGTAGCTTGTTTTCTCGTAGCATCTTGTTCCAATAAAATACTACCACTCAGCCTTAAGAAGTTTTCATGAGGACATGCAAACCCTTGGGTTTGGGGGAGATCTTCATATCTCTTCCAGATCTTCATATTCTTGGCAGCATCTCCAACATTTTCATTTCATCTCAGCCAATTTTTCCTTCCTTCAGCATGATTCAGTTCATCCTCTTTCATCAAATTCATCTCTCATTAGCTTCAGTTCTCTCTCATATTCTCAGTAGTTCTCAACCTTGCTCACCCTCATCTTCAGCATTCATCTAGCATACATCGGCCCCACACAAGTTCGGCAACACATCAAAGGTAAAATGAGGTAAAGTAGGTATAAATATCTTTAATGTACTAAGAATTTGGAAAAATGATGCATAACCACTCCACGTTCCACTACACATCATCACCACTTACAAAGTAACATCACCACTACTTAGTAACCTTCCAATTCCACTCCATCATTCATAATAAAAAATATACTCTGATCATAAGACCAAATAATGAAAAGGAAATATGTGGCAAAAGCCATAGTGTCTTCTCCTTGAACTTCATAAAACATTCATAAGTCATATGAATGCTCTAAATAAGAGGATGAAGTCATTGTTTCCTATCCAAGCAAAGAACTACAAGTAAATATTGGTCTTAAGATGAAAGTAAAGTACAGAGTATAAAACTGCCCAAGTTCATACTGCCACCATCTTTATCAACCATTCTCCACACTCATAAAAGTGTCCAAGTTCATACTCATATTGCCACCATCTCCATCATTTCACAAACCATCCTTTTCACTCATCCACCATCCCTAATAACACCCATCCCTTGCTTGTCTTCTATTTTCACGACAAATTTTTATGCTTTGTTTTGAAGGAAATCAAATATGTTCATTGTGACCATATGATAAAACTCAATTGTGCATGTTGCTCCACAAGAACCAACACCTACACAAAGAAAAAATGTCACAAAAATATACTTATGTGAAACAAAGTATACAATAAATAGCAAAGGTTCCTTACCATTTTTTCATGAGGACATGCAAATCTTCGGGTTTGGGGGAGTGTTGAGCCATGATTTTACCACATTTCTTGCATAATAAAACCACCATTCTAAGCCGTTTTTCTGCACTTCATCCATGATATATAACAATTTTCATCATCAAGCCTTCCATTTAAGCCTAAATACATCCTTATGGTTAATACATCTAGTTTCTAATGCTTTTAGTGATTAAAGAGGATTTTTACAAGGTTTTATTGATGATGGTATATGAAGTATGATTTTTGTACCAGCATGTTTAGCATTCATGTACCATCACTGCAATTCTAGTACTTGACATTGTAGCTTAGCTTATTGGTGCATCTTTGGGCAAAAATCGAGAATATGGGTTTTCTCCGCAGCAACGTCGATATGCTCTCAGGTGCCTCAAAAGGTGCCTAGGTCACATGTGTGGACCTCCAACTCAAAAAAACAATTCATCCCAATTTGACAGCAGTTTTCAAACAACATAATTCTGCCTCAATTTTTGTGCGGATGAAGACGAATCCGAGAAATCTAAGATGTAGGTTTTGTCCATAATGTGATAAATTGAGTATCTCATGAGCGATTTCTTGAAATCAAGAATGGTTTGAGAGTTATGGATGATTCTTCAATGCCAGTCTTCCCAAATCTCTTGTTGTGCCCAGATTTGTAGAAAGACAAATTTATTTGTTTTCCAACTAGCAAACGACTTGGCTAAAATTGTGAAGGTTGTTTTCAGTTTGTTTCCCACCTCTCATGTATAAATAAAGGTGGAAGGAGGTGTAGAGGCATCATCATTATACTTATGAAATGAGATGTGTTGTTGTTATCGTGGTTCTTCATAAGAGTTGATTGATACCCATTTGTAATCCAAGCTTTAATTGAATGAGAACTGAGTTTTGATTGATCTTTTGTAAATCGATTTAGTTTGAGTTTGTATCCAAGTGCATGGACTAGATTGAGTAGGTCCCTATTGATGCTGAAAGACTAAAGAGTTCTCAACACCAACATCTCAACCTCTTGGTCGACTAAAACAAGAAGAGGCGGGAATGGTCACCCTATTTTATAACCTAGAATTAAACATTAAACTCTAACAACATAGAAGTCTAAGCATTTATTTCTTTAAAAAAATTTGTAATTATTTAATTTCTATTATATTTTACAAATTATATTGTTTTATATTTAAAATATGATAAACCAAAATTAAAATAAATAATGTAAGTAAAAATTAAGAAAGAAAGTTTAATTATCTAAACTAATTAGTTAGATATTTAAAAAAAAAACTCTAACGAGCATAGTTTAATGATTTTTTTGTTTTCTTTTATGAGAAAGGTAAACTGACAAAAAAAATAAAAAAATAGTGAAGAGTTAGTGTGAAAAATACAAATGCTAAAGTGAGAATGTTAAAACAAAAGTAAACTAAACTAAAAATTAATTAGTGTCTACAAAATTATTTTAGAGTAAGAAGTGAAATTTGTTTTGATTTTTTTTTAATTTATTGTTAAAAAAAATTAAATTAAATAAAACAATGTCCAATGATAATTTGTTTTGATTTATAAAATTATTAAACTGATAAAATAAGAAAAGGTATTAAATTATTTACATATGAGTATTTTATTTTTTTTAAGATTTTATATTTCTTAAAATGTTTATTTAGTAAAATATTTAAATTAATGAATAGAGATAAAAAGAAAAATAAAGAAAATAAAATAATATACATGTTTTAAAAAGAAAGTTATGTAATGAGATAATATTATTTTGTTTTCTTTGAAAATAAGTGAAATAAAGAATAAACAAAATAAACTAGGAGAAAAAAAAGTTTAATCTTTTATTTAAACATAACCCCATACATAAGTTTAATTTTTTATTTAAACATAACCCCATACATTTCTTTAGACTAATTTTTTATTTAAACATAACCCCATACATTTCTTTAGACTCTTTGAAGCCTTCAAGCCTCTATGTAGACTTGGACCATAGTTCTAGTTTTTAACTGAACAACTAAGTACAAAAGAAAGAAAGAAAAGGAACAATTAAGTTAGATTTTTAAAGGAGCAATGTCCGTTCAAGGCAGCTATTTGTATAAGAAAAAACGGATTAGTATTAAAAAATCATATTTAAAACACAACAGATCACCTTAATGACACAACCCTGCTTTGGCTCCTTCTGCCACTCTGCAAGACATTCAAGACATTCCATGTTTCCAACGACTTCGTCAAATCTTAAATGATAAATGAAAGGAAAATAACCTCACAAAATTCCAAGCATAGCTCTCTCTAATTTTTTTTTTTTGTTGTTGGTTGTCTGCATTTTCTTTAATAGTGTTTGATGAGCAGTTATGTTGGTTCTGGTCGTTCCGGACTGAAGCAAACCTTATAGTGTTTGATGAGCAGTTTTGTTGGTTATGGTCGTTCTGAACTGAAGCAAACAGTCGAACCATCTTGAACTGCCATCAAATAAAAATAATTTGTTCGGCAATTTTATTATCCACGCATCATTTGTTTGCGTCCTCCTTATTTGGATATGTATTTTTATTCCAGGATAGGTTGCTCAAGATCATATGTTTTGAATGTAACCTAATACCGATTGGAAATTAAATGATACAAACAAACTTTGATATCCCAGCACGGATATATGCAATTTCACCATGCCGGTTGCATTTTTCATACTGGCGATGATAGATACCAATGCCATTGTCCCTTTGTTAAAACGAAACGATGGTTTTTCAGTTTCTCCAGCTTTGTGCTCACTTCATGCAAGACATTCACAGTTCTTATCTTCCATCCAAACAAGAACTTCCTTGTATCGAACCGAGGATCATTAAAAACGTGAGTTTTCTACAGGCTTTTGTAGGGGATGGCTTTGGTGCAATAGGTTGTGAAATCTGTAGTAAAAATTCGTTGTAACTAAATGAGTGTTACCCTTGTCTGCGCAGAGTTTGAGATTTCGCAATCAAATCGATCTTGTTGGTACCAACTTGAAATGATGATTTCCCTACTCTCACCATTCTGGTGCTAGAGAATGTCTTTGTAAACTCCAGAAGTAATCCATGTGTGCGTTTTGAAAAATACTGTAGAGTGCTTTGCGAAATATGTCTTGTTCACCATCATTGCTTAATTTTTGAAGATCGAGATCCTTTTTCTTGTTGTTTCATTGCCATGAGTTGATGTCCATGGCCTCGGTTGGAATGTCTTCTCAAGCATATTTCTATTTCTTCTCAGCAGAATATGAGTCCACATTATGTGCAAACGATATGAGCATAATTATTGAGCAGTGTTTCCTTTGCAATTTCTTTGATAAATTTAAGCTTTGTTTGGGTGAAACGACTATTCTGAATGGGAACAATATCATCATCTTGAAGACGGAGGTCATCTCTAGAATGTCTATCGATCCCGACTTTTTACGTGGCTGTCACTTTTGGCTTAATTATTTGCGTGTTATCCATCTTCCCACTTGTCTGTACAAATTTTCATTATAATTCTAATGTTGGAGTTGGTCAAAATAGAGGAATATAAGAGTAAAATTACATATCGACTCTCTTGCTTCTGATTATCACTGCCATTTGATCTGCACTTATCCCACTCTGAACTCTTTTCATTGAGAGCTTCTCTGGCTTTGTTTACAGATGGAGTTACGCGTGCCACTGGAAAATTAGAAAAAAATGGATTATCTAAGTAACTCATCGCAGCTACCGATACTTTCTGACCGGCTCTAGGTTTATCATATAGAAGCAGTCGTTGAGGATACACCAACATATAGAGAAGAATGTCCATTCTGCATAACTGATTGTAAGCTATGTTTCCCATTGCTTACTTCTAGTATGACGTCCCGGTTTATTTTAGTATGGGTGAGAATCGGTGAGAATCGCTTTTCTTACTATTTTACTGCTTTCAATTTTTTTTTGTTATCCTTTGTGATTTCATTTTTGGAGAGTTGGTTTAGATTGATGTACAATTAGTTTAGATTGACAGACAATTGGTTTGGATAGTTGGTTGTAATTGATATCAACTCTTGGATAGTGATTTTGTAGATTGATGTCAACCCTTAAAGATTGATTTCAACCTTTTAGTATGTCCCTAGAAGGTCAAAGAAGTCAATTATTCTAGAAGCTCCTAGAAGAATTTTGCTTGTCAAAGTGGTTGGAACTAGGAGTTAATCATGATTAAAGTTGTTGTAATAAGAAAATAATTAAAAATAAATTACTTGCAACAATAAGTAGTGAGTTTACTATTTATGGATAAAGTGGTTGCAAGTGGGTAAAGTAGTTGAAAGTGGGTTAGCCCTAAAAGAGGGAAATCGGATAAAACAATTAGAAAATAACCCCTAAAGGTAGCCACTTGGAGAGTATAAATAAGAGAGAAATGGACTCTCATTAGGACCTATTGAACTTAGTTGAATATCTATTTTGTGAAATGTTTGTTGCAAGTAATCATTGATATATCTAAAGTTGCGCAAGTCTGAAGAAGCACATGTTTTGGTAGCTACATAAAATGACAATTATGTAGTTGCGGGTGTTTCTGTAGCCGTAGAAAACGACAATTTTGTAGCCCCAGGTTTCGGTAGCTACAGAAATAGTAGTTTTGGTAACCGCAGGTGATTTGGCAGCTTTATAAAGTTGGTAGTTCGGTAGCCACAACAGATTTTCATATTAGAATTGTTCCAATTGTTGCATGGTATGGTATACGTCTTAATGATGATGCAACAAGGTTTCTACAAATTTAAAGGTATGTTCATGATTATGTTTTGAGATTGCATCTTAGTGGTGTTGTGAAGCATGCTTGAGGCATGAGTTTGTGAAGTTTGGCATATGCCCTCTTGGATGTATGGTATCTATTGTAGTGTATAATTTGAGGTAGATCTATTGAAGTATATTGTTGGTGCATGTTTGAGTTCTATTGGTATATCTTATGGTACAATGTGAAAGGCTTTTGTTAGTGGTCTTGATATATGATTGGTACACACTTGAGGCTACACAATAGTGAGGTTTGACACATGATTTGATGTGAGGATTTATGGTATTTGGTTCATGGATAGTATGATGCATTCATAGAGGAATTTTGTTGGTTATATTGGTATATGTCTTTGATATATGGTTGAGGTACATGTTGGGTACATGGTTGAGACAAGTAGTTGATGAGTTGGCACATACATGAGGTATATAGTTGATGATGTCGATACATCTTGATGAGTCATAGTTGATATGTAGTTGATGCATGATTGGTACATATTTGGCACATTGTTAGAGGCACTTTTTAGTAGTATTGTTGGCACATGGTTTATGGATGATGTGGCATATATGACCTGGTATACTTTTAGAAGCTTATATTGATTGTGGTACATCTTGTTGACGTTTGTGAGTAGTCTTGGTTGATTCACATCTTGGTGATATTGTGCATATGGTTGAGATTTGTTTCAGTGATTGATCTTGGTGAATAGATCTGATTTGGTTGATGAGATTGATGAGACAGGTTGATGTGACAGGTTGTTGTGATAGGTTGTGTTGTGCATAGTTGATGCACTTGTACTGGTACAGATTGTTGGTATAGGTTGTTACAGGTTGTTTGTTTTAGGTTGTTGGTATAGATTGTTTGGTGCAGGTTGATTGGTACAGGTTGTTACAAGTTGTTGGTATATGTTGATAGTGACAGTGGTTGATTTAGTGACAGTGATAGGTTGTCTACATTTGGAATTTGTATTTCAAGGTGGTTGGACAGGGCAAGGATAGGTGGTTGTAGCCACCTTTCGGTTGGACCCATAAAACCAGGGAGTTGGAGCTTCCTTCAGGTTGGAGCCTGAGAAATAGGGGGTTGGAGCCTCCTTCTGGTTGGAGCCAGAGAATTGGGTGGTTGTATCCACCTTCCAATTGGATTTGTAGAACACAGGGAGTTGGAGCCTCCTTCTAATTGGAGCCAGAGAATTAGAAATTGGTGCTTCCTTGAATGTAATTCTTAAAGACATATAAGAAAAGCATTATGTGGTTTTTTCCCGCATTGGGTTTCCACGTAAAATACTGGTGTACTTTGCATTGTGTGGATGTGTCTATTATTTTTTATTATGTATTGATTGATTTTAATGTTATATGATTCAATAACATATTAATAATTAATTGATGAACATTGTTGAATAAGTTAAAGGAATATAAATTGTGGTTAAAAGTGTATAAATTGTTCATTATTGATTCACCCCCCTCTCAGTAATCCAACACTCACAAGAGAGTCTAGGGTGACAATCTCACCAAAACAATAAATTGTACTCATTGTGAGAGATTCATAAAAATAAGAAGAAGACACAAAGGTTATCATAAGGTCCTAATGATCATATCTTAGGTACATAATTGTCGAACTGTGGGAAGGACATTATTTTAAAATGCTCCTTGTCTCATTTCATTTTTCATCCCATTTCATTTGTCATCATAATCTACATCATACCTTATTAGTACCTACCAAAGCAGGTAGTATAGTCATCGATACGATGTTTATTTTCCCCCAAATTGTTATTACTTAACCTGTTTTGTAGAAAAATTATCAAATGTTTCCAAAGTTTTGATGAAATTTATAATTAACTCGATTTTTTCAAAAATAAAATTTATTTTCTAATTTTTTGAAATTTTGAAATCGATTTTTCCATTAGCTAAGATAGTGTGATGGGTGATCCGGGTGGATATTGGTGGCCACCCACCTATTGCAACTGGATCCTCTTGACAGTTGTTAGTTCAACACGTTCTTTTGTAATTCTTTGTAATTGTGGGTTCTACACTTTCGGGGTTGTCTGAAACCCTACACAGCTTCGAGGTGGAGATTGGTGGTCGCCCACCTAATCCAAATGGATTATTTTGCAAGTTTTCATGCCAGTGCATCTTTCTCCAAAATGTTTAGGGAGATAAGAACACAAACTCCAAAATGTTTTACTCACATGTACAGGTACTCAATTTATCAAGCGAAAACATACTAAATCCCCGAATTTCTGTTATTATCTATTAGTTGAGGAAAGGATTCTATTTTTCTCTTGAATTAAGAAATTTTAAAGAGTAAAATTTAATTACACTGAAGACTAAGGTTTGGAATATCCAAGTACTTATAGGTGACTGGTCTCTTTATAGGTGACTGATATATTTGTAGCAGTAGCCGGAGGACGACTCAAATCCTGAAATACACACTTCTTTCATTTTCATCTATTTTTCTTGTATTATGAGAGCAAGTAGCAAGCTAGTCGACTAGTCATAGTACCAATCTCAGAGCCTGTATTAGATCCAGCAGATTAGGTTGAATTAGACATAGAAACGAACATTGATCGCAATATTCTCTTGTATTACAGGTACCTATATTGATATTGATTAAAAGAGAATTGTATAAACTTGTTTGGATTCCCAAATTAGTCCACTTGTATATAACAATATTGCAATATCATATTTTTTTATTTCTCACCCCACATAAGAACAACAAATTTTAAGGTTTAAGATGAGTTGAACTTTGCTACTTCTTCTTGGTGTTTTTGACCACTCTAGTCGCTGGTTCATTTTTCCTCCCCCGTCTTTTTCCTAATAATCCAAGTTGTTCCTATCATTGTCAAAGAAGCTACTAGATCGAATTTCAAGAAGATGATCAAGGTTGATGGGAATATTATTTTGAGAAATAAAAATGGGAAAATAACTTTTTGGATAGGGGTGAACACGGGGTAGGAGTAGGATGAGCTGAGAGATTAGAATCGGGTAGGTTTCTTGCCCTTCATTAGTCGACTGACCATAATGGATTGTTGGAATTAAACCAATACGGAAGGATAATTGCTCTCTTGTGTTGTTATTCCCACTAGTCTTACAAAAATGGAAAATGCAGAAGTTGTGGGGACCATTAAACGGGCACCAACTCAATGGAAGCTTGTTGGAGTGTTAGCTTCTGCCTCCGATGCGATTTTTTCTTCGGGATGGAAGTAATTATTTCAATGTATTTCTTGGAGTAGGAGCTCTATCCCATTCTCTACCTACTTATGAGAATGATAGCCTAGTTGAACTAATGTTGCAAATGGTTTTCTCAATCTGTCCTCATTTTCGCAAAAATTCCTGCAAAAACCCCTAAATTTCCTTCGTTCGGCCAAATACGACTAAGAGCCAGGTCTGTGGACTAACAAACAGTTTGTTTGTTCTGACGCTTAGTTCTCCTAGCATATGACTCAAGGTTGTGACCTTGGACTAATATCGCACTCAAAACGTAGGCATAGAATGGTCTTCCAATGAAGAGATGATCTTATGGTTGTGTTTTAATCAACCATTGAGATCAATGGTTCACATGCGTCCAAAATTTTGGTGCGTTAACAATCATTCTTCAACACGCAGATGACCTACAAGAGACACATCACACTATTTGATCGATGGTCATGATTAAAAGTGCCACACCCATCATTTTAACAACCCCGCTACTTGGATTTTCACTATGAATCTGCTTTGTTGGATCTTTGGCTTAGATATCGATATGACGTTTGTTGGCTTCATCCCTCTGTTCAGTCAACAAAAAAGGAGGATCATTGATCTAAATATGATCAACAATCATGAATAGATATATTGTGTGCGCTTTGCACATGTTTGGAAGCCTAATCTGCGGCTTCTAATCTCCTTATGCCAGATTCGACGATCAAGTATTAACATCCTATAGGTTAAAAAAAATTCCCTCAAAATTCTTCACAAATGGAGATTTCATTCACAAATTCATTCAATCACTAGCTGGAGAAAGTGATTGATCTGAAAAGATATTTTAAATGACAATGGTTGAGTTATGTAGCAGGTGTTAATTAACCATTTAGGAATCTAATGAAAGAGGAAGAAATAATGAGGAAACATAACAGCCATATAAACATATACAGATCTGAAATGAAGCATGAGTATCATCAAACCATAAACACCAATGTGATAACGGAGTTCGGCAATCTCGCCTACGTCTCTGGGCCTTTGTCTCAATGGGTGAGGATTTTCTTGTTTTTGTTAAAATATTTAAAAGGACATCACTGCAATGCCAAAAGGATTAAAAACTGATCTATTATTGTTCTACCAGATCTCTGGAACCCAACAAAACTGACGGCAACAAAATCGGATGAACGAATCTCCCATAAATGGCCCGCAAAGGTGCACTCCTCAATAGCTTCCCTGCATGACAATGGCTTTGGCTCAAGATTTCTGCAACATAAACCTTCTATGAACCTCCTTCTATGGATTTAAGAGACTCTCGTTTATATAGGCCTGAAGTTGGTAACCACCTCCCAACTTCCCCCCAAGATATGGCCTCAAAAAGGGCCCAAGATCCTCCAAATATGGATAAAATCTCCAAAAACTGGCTAATAATCCATATACATTTCTTTAACATAAAGTTGAAAACCCACTTTGGCATATAATTAGGGCACAACCCCTTTTTCCAGTGCCCCTGGCCACTTGGGCAGGCTCCATGTGTCCAAGCACTAAGTGTTGGGCACTGTTGGTCCTTGGCTCTCAGCCCCTGGTCCTGTGCTTGGCCATGTGGTCGCACCCCTACACTCCACGTGCCAATGCAATTGTATCCCCCAATGGTGTAGCCACTGGTTACGCCCCCTGGTTGGCGGGCTAGCCCGACCGACCAGGGCTAACCTCTATTCTCCTATGCCAACACATCATACAACGGTAGGGTCACATCACGTGGTTCCATGGTGAAGAGACGGGGCTAACACTCCACCTGTGTGCCAAATGGCAGATGGTTTGGACATATGACAAGGTCCCATGGTAAATCTTTTGTCGAGGGTTGGGGCTAGCCCCAGCCCTTACTCTTCCCATTCAAACCAACACTCAATTTTAAATACAGGTGGCGAGCTTAAGGGTTAAAAATCATCTGATAGGCAGGCTAGTAGCCCGACCTATGAGAAATCTTGGCGCCCAACAAGGTCACGGGTTCAAACCCGGTGAACCCAAACAATTTTGCAATGACATTTAACCAATGAATGGGTGCCACGTGGCAGCCCATGTCTGGTCCACGTGGCACCTTCGTATTCACCCAATCCAATGCCACGCATCAATCACCCATTGGTTATGTTGTCTTCCCAGTTGTCAGTCCAGTCACTTGCCACTGTACATGCCACGTGTCGTACGGCCCTACCACGTCCGTCGTATAGAAGTGCCACATGTCACCTTGCAGTGGTGACACGTGTCACACTCTGATTGGTCCACCTATACCTATCCACATCATCATCCACGTACCCTACCACATAATTTGTATGGCTTGTACAGTCAGTTGTCACATGGCACTGTACGGACTGTACAGTCGTCAATTTTTGCATGTTTGGCAAAATGAACATATTGTGATATCTTGGTCATATGACATCTGTTTGAGCCCATTCAAGTTGTGTTGGGTTCCTAACGTCGAGGCCTACACACACGTAATTTTTTAAGAGATTCTGAGCACTTTGATTTTTAGGCCTTTTTGAGCCCTATCTGGCTCCTGGATCCAATTATGGATCAGTGATCCATAGAAGAATCAAATTGGGAGACATATGAAATAGTTTTATTCATTCAAATCTAGAACCTGAGAAATAATTGTCTCAGAGCTTTCACACCAAATCGCAATCTCCAACCTCTCTCAATACAAAAAAAATCCACTTTCTCCACACACACCCACACAATCAATACTACCAATCCTATAGCTCAGATGAGCTCTCGTCTCGATCTAACAACCAAACCCTACTCAATCTCAACAAACCCTAAATTTACTCATTTGATGCTCATGCATGAGACTCCCTTGGAACATAATTGTTCATGAACTTTTTTCCATGAGGTCTTCAAGATTTATGCCATGCTTATGGATCTCTGCAGCACTCATCCAAGTTGCATCTTCATTAGGAAGATATTTCCACTTGACCAAATATTCATAATAATCCCTCCTTCTAGTCTTCTTAGCAATGTTCTAGTCAATAATTATTTCCATCTGCAACTTCTTTGTTGTAGGTAGCTACTTCATCCACTGAACAGTGTCACTATCATCTCCATTTTCTGCTCCAGATTCTCTGTAAGGATACAGATCTGCATCATTGAATATTGGAGATATTCCAATATCTGGTGGTAACTCTATTTCATAAGCATTACTTGAAAACTTCCTCAAGATCTTACAAGGTCCTATTTTCTTCAACTTCAACTTGTTATGTTCTCCCCTTGGGAATCTCTCCTCCTTAGGTGTGCTAATACTTGGTCTCCAATCTAAAAATTAATTTCTCTTCTTTTATGGTCTGCCCTCCGCTTGTATCTTTGACTACTACCTTGTATTTGTTCCTTGACTTGTTCATGCAATATTTGCATGTCTTCTGCAAAATCTTCAGCATTTTCACTTCTTACTTCTACCTTGCCCAAATATCTAAGCTCAGAAATACCTCCTAGATGCATCACATACACTATTTAAAATAGACTTTTTCATGTACTCCTATTGGGTGAGTCATTATAAGAAAACTCAGCTTGTGGCAAAACTTGATCCCATTGGCTTGTATGCTCATTAACTAAACTTCTCGACAAATTACCCAAACTTGCGTTCACTACTTCAGTCTATCCATCAGTATGAGGGTGATATGTTGAATTAAATAATAAAGTTGTGCCAAGATTCCTCCACAAGGTTCTCCAGAAATGTCCAATGAATTTAATGTCTCTATCTGAAACTATACTTCTGGGAAATCCATGCAACCTCACAATCTCTTTAAAGAACAAATTTGTTATGTGTGTTGCATCACTGGTTTTATAAAAAGGTATAAAGTGTGACATATTAGAAAATTTATCAACAACTACAAATGTTGAATCACTTCCTCTTTGTGTTCTAGGAAAACCTAAAACAAAGTCCATGTTTATGAAATCCCATGGTTTGTCTGGTATAGGTAATGGTTGATACAATCCTATATTTTGTTGTTTTCCTTTGGGATACTGGAAAATTTTGCACCTGTTGACAAACCTTTGTACATCATACCTCATACCTAGCAAAAAATAAGAAGAATTCAACTGAGAAAATGTCTTGTCATGACCAAAATGACCAACTAGTCCTCCACTATGTTTTTCCTTCAGTAGGTTGTCCCTCATTGAACACCTCAAAATACACAGTTGACTTCCTTTGAACAACAATCCTTTGTTGATGTTTTTTGTAGCTGTGGGAGGTATTCACCTCCAAGATACCTCCTACGAATGATATCATGAGAAGAGAAAACCCCAAACACTAGCGATGAGAGACAAGGATACAAGTCGGTCCTATTATAAAAGTAATTTGGAGTAATATATACAAGTCGACCCTATTGTGAAGAGACATCTAATATGAAAAGGTGTGACCTTTCATTGTCATGGACTTGTATATATTCGAGTAACGCATCTATATATGTATGATTATAACAAAATCACATTCACCCTTGTATATCAGAGTATGTCCCTTGATCCAGTGTGTATCTTCCTCAGCCTACTATGCGCAAGTTCTAGAGAGCAGTTTTATGTATTGTGTTGGTGTATTTGGTTACACTTCATCCCTCTCTGTATTTGGGTGTCTTTCTCTTGCATATCATTCTATAGCAGGTCTTCTGCTCTACTTAGGGGTGGTACTCGAGGATGCCTATGGTTGGGTGGCAATGGAAGAGCATTTCCTATGGAGAAACAAGCAGGCCTATTTTTTTTTGTAATTTGTGCTTGGTTAATCTTCTTGAGATCCCGGTTATTTACTGTTGTTGTAAACCAGTCTAACATTCAAAAATTCAACATGGTATCATAGCAGGTCTTGAAGATGACTAATTGCACAAATCTAAGGATTGTTAGAGCCTTGTTGCTAGCAAAATAGAAGGGTCGAGCCCTTTAACAGTCATGTGATGAAGTCTAAGGGCTGCCACAGGCCTCTAAGCCCTAGTCGAACCTCTATCTAGGGTATTAACAGCAAACCATAGCCAGGAGTATCCCTACTAGGGTTGCCACAGCAAGAAAGAAACTAACCTTCTTCTGAGATAAATTCCATGTATCTTTTTTGTGGCAGTTTGAAAGGTTTTAGGGTAAATTTTTTAGATGAATTGCATGAATGATTTCAAAGGCATAATCAAGGTCGAATTTAAGTCTAGTTTGAGGTATATTCCAGCAAATCTATGGTGCATTTTTGAGGTATATTCCAACGAATGTATGACATATTTCTGAGGTATATTCCAATGAATTTATGGAAAACTTCTAAGGAATATTCCAGTGCAAGTTTGGTATAGGCTCGGACTGTTTATAAAGCGTGTATGAGATCCATCCTTTATGAGAATTAAAGGTCTATTTTGAAGACTCCAAGTGTGATGAATCTGGGAGATTTTTTTCAGTATATAACTAAAGTTTACAATGAGAAGCATTCAAACATATTCAATATAGAAATTGTGATACCGTTTAAGGCCTACCTCTGAGAGATCTTTTACAAAATTCTGAGATGGAAAAAGAAAATTTTTGAAGCCTGGCCTAAGGCTAATATGAGGCTACTCATTTTTGGATGAAGTTGCACCAGAATTGGATAATGCTACAATTTCAGAGGTATGTACTTGTATATATGTTTTTTATTTTGTATCATTATCACGACGGTGCCTACGAGATGAGGGACCTGTGTAGATATCGAGGAATCTCAAATCCAGTACACTCATAGGAGCACCGCACTCTCCCTGGTAAAGAAGACTCTATGTTTGATTGTTTTAAATTATCATGCCTCTAACCTACATTTCTAGTACATTTGACTTGCTACATTACAAGTAAGTCTTGTAGTTGTTATAGCAATTTTTTTAATTTCTTTGAAGTTATGCTAGAGATGTACTTGTTGATCTCCCCTCTAGGAGATACTATTATTTTCTTGTTTGTTCTTGTTTCGAGCAGGTTATCTTGTTAAATTCCATGGAAGTTTCAATGGAAATATTGGTGTTCCTTTTCCTTGTTCCAAGCAGGTTACCACGGAGGCATATCACTAGTAATAGCTCTGAGAGGGAGCTATAGTGACGATTGCAGAAGGAAACTTATTGGATGATCTCTGGTTTGAGACATGAAGCATTCTGACTGGAGTTTTGTATAGATTGATAGTTCAACCAGTTATGGAATAGGAGACTTTCTCATTTTCATTATAGATCTCTTCTCATTCTAGGGAAGATGGTGATGGGGTTTCCACAACTCCGTGTTGAGCATGATGCCATTTGCAGAGGTTGTTCTCTCGGCACAAATTACAAGGAATATTTTTTGAGCAATGACAACATATCCAAGGGGATCTTGGACTTTGTACATTCATATTTGTGTAGGTCTGTAACACCCTGTTTCCCCCAGTTTGTAAAAATAACTGGACTGGCCAGAACTGTGGCAAACTCATGAATGTGAATATGTGATGTGAATGGACCTTATGGAAAAGGTCAATAAATGTGAATAACATTATGAATTTATATTACAGGAATGTTGAGAGGGGATGTGAAGAAAAAGAGACCACGATGGCAGTGGAAGGCACCTGGAAAGGTGGCGTTAACTTCCACCGGGAATTAATACCGTATTTGGACTTCACTGGCCCAGAGAACCAAAAGCGGCTCATTGGCCCCGAATTAAATGTCTCACAGGCTGGCAGGTTGATGGCTCCTCAGCAATTAATGAGGTATGGGGAGGTGAACCGCCCATCCGTAGAGCCATCATGACTAACCAGTGCGAGGGAAATCGTGCCACATGCAACCTCGCAAGAGGATAAGGCATGGGGTAGAAGAGATTAGGGGGGCAGACGCGAGGGGAGGAAGAGAACTCTGGAAATATGAAAAGTGAGTGATAGCAGAGAGGAAGGAGAGTAACCTTCACTCCTGGTCACTGGCAGACAGAGACGCGGTCTCACAGCATCATGGTCTCAGCTCGGGGGTGGCTAGTGGTAAATCCGTTGGGAGTCGTTGAGCCTATGGTTGGGTGGAAACGAGCACCCCTCTCAGCAGTTGCTTAACCCCTAGTATTACTTCTGATAAGTGTTTTTCCTTTGGCATCTTGAAATATATATGTTTATTCTGATAATTATTCCCATAAGCTGTGAAACTGTGAATGATTTCATTATAAGAATGTTTGTATGGTGTTTTGATCAATACTGGTAGATGCATGTTTATAACGGAAAGACTACGTATGGATTATGTCTTCATAAATCGCTATTTATATTCTTACTGACCTAATTCAGACCGCATGTCTGATTTGTGGGAGAAAGGTACCCTTATATGCCTCAAATAGTACCCCGAGTAAGAACCTCCCCATAGAGATACCCTCCTTGAAAATCCCATCAAGAACCGGGAAAGAGAATGTGAAGGTGTAAGGCCTTAGTAACCCTGCATGAGGAGTATTGATCCTCTTGAAAACCCAAGATGACAGCATAAAGAAGAAGTATCGAATCAACGGACGAGGTCCCGTCGAGAGATCTGTGGTCACTCACGACCGTCAGATCGGAGGATGAAGCTGGAAGGTTAAGTACCTTATCCCTGATAGATGTTGATCGATGGATGAGATTCTATCGAGAAATCTGTGGTCACACCTGACCGTTAGATTGGTAGGATAAAGTAAGGTGTTAAATGTCGTACCCCTTTGTTTTCTATGTCTTCGTGGGAAGCGAATAATTCGGGATCGTAGATCTCCAAGGTCCATGGGAGTATCTGGACCGTTGATTTTTTTTCCACGTCCAAGGAATCATGGAAGAAGGCACGGGTAGGAACCAATCTAAGCCGTCAGATCTTGACTGGAAAACCCGACAGTCGTTGGATCTGTCAGGAGTTACCCGAGGGTTAAGACCCCAGTGTATAGGGGCGAAAGCCCGGGAATAGATCTGAACCGTTCGATTGATGGAGGCCATGTGTCATGAGATTACCCATTTCGGGAAATCGAGAATCGCGGAATCGGGAATCCTGATGACGAGAGTTTGGGATTTTCCATGGTAAAAAACCTGGAATAGATCTGAACCGTCCGATTGACGGAGGCCATGTGTCGTAAGATTAACCATTTCGGGAAATCAGGAATCGCGGAATCGGGAATCCTGATGATGAGAGTTCGGGATTTTCCATGGTGAAAACCCTAGAATAGATCTGAACCATCCGATTGACGGAGGCCACGTGTCGTAAGATTAACCATTTCTAGAAATCAGGAATCACAGAATCGGGAATCTTGATGACGAGAGTTCAGGATTTTCCATGGTGAAAACCCCAGAATAGATTTGAACCGTCCGATTGACGGAGGCCATGTGTCATGAGATTACCCATTTCGGGGAATCGGGAATCGCAGGATCAGGAGTCCTGGTGACGAGAGATCGGGACTTTCCATGGTGGAAATCCCAAGACAGATCTGGACCATCCGACTTACGGAGGTTACGTGTTGAGAGATTAACCACATCAGGAAACCAGGGATTGGGAATTTGGGAGTCCCGTGATTGAGAGTTCGGACTCTCGTGATGATAAACCCGATGAATGGACGAGATTCTTTCGGAGGATCTCAGGGTTTGTGACAATCGTTAGATGTGAGGAAGAGATGTCGGCTTTAGGTTGGGGCACGAATGCGCATTAAGGTAAGTAACGAGCAGATCTGGACGACCAGAGTCCACCCGCCCAGATATACGGCTGAGGTTTCATTCTGGATCCCCCTTGTTGTTCTACCTTTAGCGATGCGGGGGGGGTCTAGAATCGGGCGTGCAACTCTTGAATGGTTGAGATTAATTCACCTTGATCAACGGTGCATGCATGTGAAAGAATTATAAATTTATGCACAGGTTGTAAAATGTATTTAACTCTTGACTAATAACCAGCGTTTGTCTTTTCTTCCAAGCGGACGATTAGCCGTGGGAATTTACAGACGCAGAAAATGGTGACTCACCAAGAGATGGGAGAAGGCTCCCACAATAGAGATGAAGAGTCTAACGAAAGAAGAGCAATAGGAACCCCTCCAGATCTAGCCGAGACTGTGAGGATTCTCATGGTTGAATTGCAAAGCTGCAAGGCCGACAATGAAAGGATGATGAAAGAACAAGAAAAGAAAACCGAAATTAATGCAGTTTTACTACAGAGCTTATCCGACCTACAGCAACAAATGCAGCATGAACCTGAGATGTAGAAACATGGTCGTATTAGTGGCCATACTGAGAGGAGCACCTCAAGGAAGGTCCACCCCAGAGGTAAAGGACCAGTGCCAGACGATTCCACAGAGAAGGAAGCTGGCGATTCAGAAGGCTCTTCCAGCAGCAGGACCAGTTCCTATTCTCGAAGAAAACAGAAGAAGAAAAAGACTTCCAAGGGTCATAAATTTGAGGAATTCAGAAAGGCCAAACCTCCCTCCTT